>JAJSRW010001142.1:27500-51194 GCA_022414725.1 Microglena sp. YARC
TACTTAGATCCTGCGGAGGTCACTACTCGAGCACCACCTCGACACATTTACTCGTTCTTGAAAACAAGCGCGGATTCGGAATGCTTTCGTCAAACCAGTTTCCTAGGTATGCTTAACTTCGTCAGATTCCGTCTCGTGAGGAAGTTACGAAGATATTTCCGAAACCGGCTCGACCCATGTACGAGAATCTGCCAGGTCACCAGTTGCCTCGACTTGGATCTAGAGGACCGCGCCTCCATATTTGTCGGAAATGAAAGATCGGATTTGGAAAGATCGGATTTGGAAAGGATTTGGAAAGAGCGGATTTGGAAAGGATTTGGAAAGGATTTGGAAAGGATTTGGAAAGGATTTGGAAAGGATTTGGAAAGATTTGGAAAGGATTTGGAAAGGATTTGGAAAGGATTTGGAAAGGATTTGGAAAGGATTTGGAAAGGATTTGGAAAGAGCGGATTTGGAAAGGATTTGGAAAGGATTTGGAAAGAGCGGATTTGGAAAGATCTCGTCGAGCTTGTTTCGTAGGTCTGCTTAACTTAATCAGAGACCCCCCCCCCCCCCCCCCCCCCCGCTCTTTTTTGAAGGGTCGATATCAACCCCCTCCCCGACACTTTTTCGACTTTTTTCAATGGTTTTGGGGCTTACGAACCCTTTACACCCCATTTCCAACGTGCGGTACACGAGCAACTTTTTAGCGGCCCCCTGGTATTTATGTATGTATTTATGTATTTATGTATGTATTTATGTATGTATTTATGTATGTATTTATGTATGTATTTATGTTACTTCTTGAGCGCAGATCTGGCAGCCCCGTTTTGGCCCAAATCGCTGCTGTACAAAAAATGGCCATAAATGGCCCTAACAATTATAATAAGCCATACAAGCTATATAAATGCTGTCCCTGGAGGAGGCCTAAAACCATAAAGATAGAAAAAACCCACTTTCAGATTCGAAAAACAAATCCCTGCCCTCTCCCTTTGACTAGCCCTGACAGTCTGCGACTGTACTGCTCAATCCAGCAGATTTTCTGTTGTACTGCCCATTTCCCCCTCCCTCTCCCTTTGAATAGCCCTGACAGTCTTCGACTGTACGGCTCAATCCAGCAGATTTGCTGTTGTACTGCTGAGTACCGCCTCCCTCTACCTTTGACTAGCCCGGTAGTCTTTCACAATACTGCTCAATCAGGCAGAGTCACCGTTGTACTGCTGAGTACCGCCTCCATCTACCTTTGACTTGCCCCGGCAGTCTTTGACTGTACTGCTCAATCACGGGCAGAGTGGCCGTTGTACTGCTGAGTAACGCATCCCTCTACCTTTGACTAACCCCGGTAGTCTTCGACTGTACTGCTCAATCACGGGCAGAGTTGCCGTTGTACTGCCGAGTACCTCTCTATTTTCGACTAGCCATGGCAGTCTTCGACTGTACTGCTCAATCCATCAGATTTGCTGTTGTACTGCTGAGTACTGCCTCCCTCTACCATTGACTAGCCCTGGCAGTCTTCGGCTATGCTGCTAATCAGGAAGAACCGCCATTGTACTGCCGTGTACCTCCTCCCTCTCCCTTTGAATAGCCCTGGCAGTCTTCGACTGTACTGCTCAATCGGGCAGAATCACCGTTGAACTGCCAAGTATCTCCTCAGAGCCCTCTTTTCTGTGCTCTCACCGTCTCATTCATTGGAACCCATATGAACCGTTGTGCTGCCAAGTATCTCCTCAGAGCCCTCTTTTCTGTGCTCTCACCGTCTCATTCATTGTCGCAATTCTACTCATGAATGCAGCATCCGGAGTACAGTTGTACTGCTGAGTACTGCCTCAGTGTTTTTATTTTATTTTTCACCGTAACAATCTTACTCATGAATGCAGCATCCAGAGTACAGTTGTACTGCTGAGTACTGCCTCAGTGTTTTTATTTTATTTTTCACCGTAACAATCTTACTCATGAATGCAGCATCCAGAGTACAGTTGTACTGCTGAGTACTGCCTCAGTGTTTTATTTTATTTTTCACCGTAACAATCTTACTCATGAATGCAGCATCCAGAGTACAGTTGTACTGCTGAGTACTGCCTCAGTGTTTTTATTTTATTTTTCACCGTAACAATCTTACTCATGAATGCAGCATCCAGAGTACAGTTGTACTGCTGAGTACTGCCTCAGTGTTTTATTTTATTTTTCACCGTAACAATCTTACTCATGAATGCAGCATCCAGAGTACAGTTGTACTGCTGAGTCTTGCCTCAGTGTTTTCATTTTATTTTTCACCGTAACAATCTTACTCATGAATGCAGCATCCAGAGTACAGTTGTACTGCTGAGTACTGCTTCAGTGTTTTTATTTTATTTTTCACCGTAACAATCTTACTCATGAATGCAGCATCCAGTGTACAGTTGTACTGCTGAGTACTGCCTCAGTGTTTTATTTTATTTTTCACCGTAACAATCTTACTCATGAATGCAGCTCCCAGGGTACAGTTACGTACCCTGCTTGCTGGTATTGGAGTTCTCCTGTACTGCCTGCTGGTATTAAAATTCTCCTGTACTGCCTGGTACTGCCTTAGTGTTTTTATTTCGTTTCTCACTGTTACAATGTACGCATGAATGCAGCTTCCTGAGCGCGGTGACATCGACTTGCAGCACGGGTCTTTCAAGTTCGTCCCTGATAACTACAAGTGGATTCATGGCGTTTGCGTTGCGGATATATGGGCCAACACTCAGACTATGATGAAGGTGCGGGGATACCCAGGATTTTCGTTGCGGGTCACATTTGCGTTGCATATATATGGGCCATCACATGCATCACATTTGCGGATCACATTGAGTTGCCGATATATGGGCCAACACTCAGACTATGATGAAGGTGCGGGGATACCCTGGACCATATCATCATATGCGTACTGCTTTCTTTCTTGGCGTACTGCTTTTTCCCTTCCACTTTCTGTGCCCCTTCACTTATAATGTCCCTTAACTTTCTATGCACCTTCATCTATGGCTAAACCTAAAACCTAAACCCTAAACCTGCAGAATGAAGTGCGGCACTCGAAGGATGTCATTCGAACGGAGGCTAACCCTAAACCCTAAGCCCTAATCCTGCAGAACAAAGTGTGGCACTCGCAGGATGTCATACAAACGGCGGCTAACCCTAAACCCTAAACCTTCAATCAAAAACCTGCAGATCAAAGTTCGGCACTCGAAAGATGTCATTCGAACGGCGGCTGAACGGCGTAAGAAGAACCTTACAGCCAGGGGCTGCCCGGAACTGGCAGCGGGGCGCCCTTCAGTTCTCATTCGCGTGTGGGTGGGAGCTGGAGACTGGAGTAGGAGCCTCAACGCAAGACTAATTCATGGGGCAGTCGTGTGCCCGCAGCTGGCAGGGGAGAGTTGGGAGGGGGGAGTCGGGGAGGGGGTCCTGCTGACCTTGGGGGGAGTCGGAAGCCCGCGGCTGGCAGGGGGGAGCTGGGTGGAGGGGGGAGTCGGGAGCGGAGTCGACAGGGGGGAGTTGTTTGCCCCAGGCTTGCTCCCCCCCCCTACACACCTGCTGAGAATAAAGGGGGTCCTGTTAGGACAAGCTCCAATGCTTTCACCAAAGTGTTTGGAATTGGATCCTGCACCTCACAAGGTGATGGAACAAGCAGTTTGAAAAAAATGGGGGCGAAGCCCTCCGGTTTAGGTGTTAGGTTGGACCCAGGGAGGGCCTCCTCCTATGCCCCACCTGCTGCCGACAGAGGGGGGCCTGTGGGTAAAAGCTCAAGCGGCTCACAAGGCGATGGAACAGCAAGGTTAATGGGGGCCAACCCCTCCGGTTCTGGTGGTAGGTTGGGCCCAGGGAGGCCACCTTCCTACCTATCACCGCAGGCAGACACAACAGGACTGGGGAGGACCCCCCCCTGCGGGTCCGCATCTGTTCAGAGGCTGGGCTCCCTGGGCTCCCTGGGCACCCTGGCGCCCTCCTGTGCTTCACCTCGTGCTAGCTCAACATCGGCAAGTAGAACTCTC
The DNA here is from genome assembly GCA_022414725.1 of Microglena sp. YARC. Classification (NCBI taxonomy): domain Eukaryota; kingdom Viridiplantae; phylum Chlorophyta; class Chlorophyceae; order Chlamydomonadales; family Chlamydomonadaceae; genus Microglena; species Microglena sp. YARC. The sequence goes on from JAJSRW010001142.1 coordinate 31,484, forward strand.
CCCAAGGGTTCATCGTTTGGTGACAGATTAGGTCCAGGGAGGGCACCCCCCTCGGCCTCCGATGCGGACAGGAGCATGAGGGAGTCTGGAGCCACAGGGGGGCCTGTGAGGAAAAGGCAAGGGAGTTCTGCTGACCGAGGGGGTCCTGCTGACCGAGGGGGTCCTGCTGACAGAGGGGGTCCTGCTGGCCGAGGGGGTCCTACTGACATAGGGGGTCCTGCTGACAGAGGAGGTCCTGCTGACAGAGGGGGTCCTGCTGACAAAGGGGGTCTTGCTGACAGAGGGGGTCCTGCTGACCGAGGGGGGCCTGCTGACCAAGGGGGGCCTGTGAGGAAAAGGTCCCGCGCCTCTCTACATGATGATACACCAGGGTCAATGGGGGCGTGCCCCCCCGTGTCTGGTGATAAGTTAGGCCCAGGGAGGGCACCCCCCTCGGCCTCCTCAGCTGACAGGAGCATGCAGGGGTCTGCAGCCACAGGGGGGCCTGAGAGGAAACTAGGTAATGACACACCGAGTTCAGTGGGGGCGTACCCCTCGGGTTCTGGTCATAGGTTGGGCCCAGGGAGGGCGCCCCCCTCTGCCTCCTCAGCCGGCAGGAGCACGCAGGGGTCTGTAGCCACAGGAGGCCAACTCCCAGTGTTGTTGCTGCTCGATAGTCGGAGTGATAAGAAGCGAGCTGAGTGCATGCCCACAGAGGACAAACGGCTCAAGTTCCTTCAAGACGAGAGCACATTCCTTCATACAGGTAATGGTGTTATATATATATATATATATATATATATATATATATTAACACCATATACATATATATATATATATATATATATATATATATATATATATATATATATATATATATATATATATATATATATGTATATGGTGTTAATATATATATATATATATATATATAAATACTAGTACGGTAGCCGTGTGGCCGGTGGCCACCCCCACCCAGGCCATGGGTCCTAGTCTGGTCTGGGTTACAGAACGGGTAACGCCCTTGTATGCCCCCCCCCCCCCCCCCCCCCCCCCCCCCCCCCCCCCCCCCCGCCCTCCCTTACACACAGTCAAGAAATCAGCCATCTCAGCCCTTGCTGGACGCTCCTCTGTCTCTCCCCCCAACCCCCCCCCCCCACACACACACCACCTCTTCTCCCTACCTATTACCCTTCTGCTTCAGGTGTGGCCTCCCACCCTGTCATACACGCATTACCATCCCCCTCCCCCCCATCCTGACCTCTCCCTCCCCCTCCCCCCACCCCATCCACACGCACTCTCTTTCTCTCACCTTACCTCCCCCCCCCCACCCCCCCCCCCCCACCTCCCTTCCCCCAACCACCAACGCGCACACACAATATTCTTCTCCCTACCTCGTACCATCACTTCACCCTGTGGGATTCAATCGTGCAGAAAGAGGGGCCCGCTGTGCTTCGAACCTACCAACATTGCGAACGCTCAGATTCCGACCACCCCGAGAACACCGGACCGGTGCAATTGCATGACTACAAACCTGCAGCTTCGTCTTCTCGTGCAGTACCCCAGTCGATACTCGGTCAGCTCAGAACAGCAAAAATCGCAGCAACGTACTTCATATTCTATACAATGAAAAGAGCTTGCGAAGATGAGATGAGCGTGGCAAGCGCGAGAGTGTGCAGGGGGACGGAATGGCCATGGCGATCTGAACAAAGGTAATTAATCGCAACAACTGGATGCCAATCACGACGAAGGTGATGCGATGGCATGGCAAAATTGCGCATGCGTGAGATGAATGGTGGCAACGCTCGCAGACGGAGAAAAAAAGCATGTCGATCTGAAGGTCTGGCTTGATTATGATCCTGGCATAACTCCTCAGGCTGGGCAGCATAGTCTTCGCGCCTGGCTTGGTTAGCAGCTTCGTGTTCCTCCTCAGGCACGGTAGCTCGTTCCTGACTCCTTGCGAGATTACCAGCATGACGTAGCTCCTCGGATCGGGCAGCGCGGACATCACGTCGACGCTTGTTGGCTATTTCCCTGTCTTCCTTGCTCTAGCAAGCTCGCTTTGAGCGCTGGCTGGCGGTGTTGCGGGCCCTCCTGTCCATTAGGACTGTTGCCAAGCATCATGGTCGCATTATCCGTGAAGAACTGAAAGCTATTATTCCGAGCGCCATGCCGAGCCATATGAGGGTCAGCTGGTGACCTTCGAGGAGAGGATCTTCTGATTCTAAATGTCTTGCCGTCATGGTATGGGAGGCAGTTGTGGACATGCTATGAACGCGCGCGCTTAGCTTAGCGCATCTGCAGTTTTGGTACTTGAAAATTCCGCTAGGCAGGGAGTTGCGAGTTGGGTGAACGAAAAGTCGGTTGCAAGTCGGTTACACTTCGCACGCCCATGGCACGTGGGCACGCGATGATGACACCACCACGACCACCACGACCACCACGACCATGATTTATTTATATGTATAGATATATGTATATGGTGTTAATATATATATATACATATATATATGTGTATGGTGTTAATATATATATGTATATATATATATATATATCCACATATGGTGACTGTCCCCTTTATACAGGATGGTACCGAAGCACGAAGCCAGGGCCCCCGTCGGTAAAACGATTGTTTGGGGTTCACTTCATCAGTGTTTTTTCTTTTTAAGCCCTTCTTACACAGTTGGGCAAGTCCCTTTAGCCTATTTGGCCTATCCCTGGACTGTAAAATACATACCTTCATACAGGTGGTGGTGTTTAATATATCCATGTATGTTGACTTTCCCCATCTCAAGTTCCTTCAAGACGTGAGCACACAACTGTATACAGTTTTCTTCCTCCTGATCCATGTTCCGACGAATGGCTCAATGGTTGAGCTCCTAGAAAAAACGAAGAAGTTGCCTGGTCAAAATCCCCAAGGGTGCGATTTTGTGTTTGTGGTCGCTGTCAACCGCCACAATAGCTTCGTCCAGATAAAGTAGCAGCCTGTTTCCTACCGCCAAAAGACAGGGCTCCCTTAATACCACGCCCCACCAGGTGTTATCATTACTATCTTCCTCCTTGGAAGAGGTCGAGAACTTCCCTCTTTGCTGCTGCGCGGTAATGCAAGCTCTGGTACAACCTGTATGCATACATAATAACATGCACCATGCCCCTGAGGGGGATAATGAATTCGAATTTCAAATCCATAGCAAGGGCCATGCAGAGCTCACAAGTCACAATACACGCATCTACTACCATCCTTGCATACAAGCATGGGTAGTTGAGACATACATGGGAACCTAGCCACGCTACTACCGCAGTCTATATGAGATCTGAGGGTGGAGGGCTGAGGGTTGGGTGGGAGGGTGTTTACACCCCTGGGCAGCTCAAAGCTGAAGGGACCAGTGCAGGTTACTCTACGCGGTAATTCAAGCTCTGGTACAACATGCATGTATAATAACATACACCATGTCATGCCTTCTACCAGGTGGCATCGTAGCTGCGGGAGATGACATACACGACATACACAACATACATAATATCATTCACACCATACATGCATACATAATAACATACACCATGCCATGCCTTCTACCAGGTGGCATCGTAGCTGAGGGGGATAACATGTACAACATACATAATAACATACATAATAACATACATGCATACATATTAACATACACCTTAACATACACCCTGGCATGCCTTCTACCAGGTGGCATCGTAGCTGATGGGGGATAATGAATACGGCGAGGAGGGATACATAATAACATACACAACATACATGCATACATAATAACATGTACCATGCCATGTCTTCACCCAGGTGGCATCGTAGCTGAGGGTGATAATGAGTACGGTGAGGAGGAATACATAATAACATACACTACATACATGCATACATAATAGCATACACCATGCCATGCCTACAACCAGGTGGCATCGTAGTTCAGGGGGATACTGAATTTGGTGAAGAAGGATACATAATAACATACACAACATACACAACATACATGCATACATAATAACATACACCATGCCATGCCTTCTACCAGGTGGCATCGTAGCTGAGGGGGATAACATGCACAACATACATAATAACATACATAATAACATACATAATAACATACATATTAACATACATAATAACACACATATTAACATACATAATAACATACATATTAACATACATAATAACATACATATTAACATACATATTAACATACATAATAACACACATAATAACATACATATTAACATACATATTAACATACATAATAACATACATAATAACATACATAATAACATGCATATTAACATACATAATAACATACATATTAACATACATAATAACATACATAATAACATACATAATAACATACATAATAACACACATGCATACATAATAGCATACACCATGCCATGCCTTCTACCAGGTGGCATCGTAACTGAGGGTGATAATGAGTATGGTGAGGAGGAATACATAATAACATACACAACATAAACATCAATATACACCCTGTGATGCCTTCTACCAGGTGGCATCGTAGCTGAGGGGGATAATGAATACAGTGAGGAGGGATAAATAATAACATACACAACATACATGCATACATAATAACATACACCCTGTCATGTCTTCACCCAGGTGCCACCGTAGCTGAGGGTGATAACATGCACAACATACATAATAACATACATAATAACAAACATAATAACATACATAAAAACATACATAATATACATAATAACATACATAATAACATACATAAAAACATATATAATATACATAATAACATACATAATAACATACATAATAACATACATAATAATATACATAATAACATACATACATGCATACATAATAACATACATAATAACATACATAATAACATGCATAATAACATACATAATAACATACATACATGCATACATACATGCATACATAATAACATACATAATAACATACATACATGCATACATAATAACATACATAATAACATACATAATAACATACATAATAACATACATAATAACATACATACATGCATACATAATAACATACATAATAACATACATACATGCATACATAATAACATACATAATAACATACATAATAACATACATAATAACATACATAATAACATACATGATAACATACATAATAACATACATAATAACATACATAATAACACACATGCATACATACATAACATGAACTGATATACCCTGTCATGTCTTCACCCAGGTGGCATCGTAGCTGAGGGAGATAATGAATTTGATAAGGAAGGATCAGCTTTGCCCTCCGATGTCATCTGTGCCTTTGTGACAAACACTGATCCTGCATGCAAGCAAGGCAGACAGGTGAGTATGTACACACCACCCATCCACCCAACACCACATCACACCACACCACACCACACCACACCATGTGACGACATGTGACGAACACTGATCCTGCATGCAAGCAAGGCAGACAGGTGTGAGTGTACGCAACATCCACCCACCCAACACCGCACCACACCATGTGACCACATGTGACGACATGTGATGTCGTCTGTTTCTTTGTGACAAACAAAGATCCTGCATGCAAGCAAGGCAGACAGGTGAGTATGTACACACCACACCACACCACACCACACCATGTGACGACATGTGACGAACACTGATCCTGCATGCAAGCAAGGCAGACAGGTGAGTATGTACACACCACACCACACCACACCACACCACACCACACCATGTGACGACATGTGACGAACACTGATCCTGCATGCAAGCAAGGCGGACAGGTGAGTATGTACACACCACCCACCCCCCACCCAACACACACACCCCACCCTTCACCCAACACACACACCCCACCCACAACACAACACAACACAACACAACACAACACAACACAACATGTGAGAACATGTGACAAACACTGATCCTGCATGCAAGCAAGGCAGACAGGTGTGTATGTACACCACACCCCACCCAACACACACACCCCACCCACAACACAACACACACCCCACCCACAACACAACACAACACACCCCAACACAACACAACACAACACAACACAACACAACACAACACAACACAACACAACACAACATGTGACAACCTGTGACAAACACTGATCCTGAATCCAAGCAAGGCAGACAGGTGTGTATGTATCAATGCTTTTTCTTTTTAAGCCTGCTTTTTCTATTTAAGGGTGACAATTTAATTATATTTGTATAATCAAAATATCACTGTAGCAGGAACTCAGGTCCCCTATGGATAAAACAATTGTTTGGGGGTTCACTTTATCAATCTTTTTCCTTTTTAGCCCTTCTTGTCACGTTTGGGCAAGTCCCTTTAGCCTATTTGGCCTACCCCTGAACTATAACATACACATACATACATGTAAAGCTAGACTACGTCTTGGAGCTCAACAATTGAATGTAGGGGTAGGCCAAACAGGCTAAAGGGGCTTGCCCAACCGTGACAGGAAGGGCTATTAAGAATAAGGATTGGTGAACTGAACCCCAAACAATTGTTGTACCAACGGGGTCCCTGAGTTCATCCCACAGTGATAATTTAATTATACAAGGATAATCAAATCTTCATCCAATCAAATCTTCATCCCACATAGGTGTTCAGCTGCATTAGTGTTTGGTAGTTGGACCCAGTGCAAGCAAACGGGCTGCCCCCCTCAACCCCACGCCTTGTAATAAGGCATAGTATTAATTTATTATCCGATAGGTGAACAACAGCCTTAGCAGTGTGGTTACAGTGATATACACACCACACACCAAACACAAACACACTCACACACCTACACACCCACACACCCACAAACTCACACAGTCACACACCTGCACACTCACACACCCACATGGGTCCCACAGGTGTAAAACAGCCTCAGCAGAGTTGCAAAGTCATGGCGGGTAGGGAAGAACAAACGAGAACAAGAAGACACCCCCACACCCACCCACATACACAGCCACACAGCCACACCCTCACACACCCACAAACCCACACCAACACACCCACACACCCTCACACCCACACTCTCACACACCCACATGGGTCCCACAGGTGTACAACAGCCTTAGCAGTGTTGCAAAGTCATGGCGGGTAGGGAAAAACAAACGAGAACAATAAGACACCCCCACCCACCCACATACACAGCCACACACCCACACTAACACACCCACACACCCAAACACCCTCACACCCACCCACACACACACTCACACACCCACATGGGTCCCACAGGTGTACACCAGCCTTAACAGTGTAGCAAAGTCATGGCGTGCGGGGAAGAATAAACGAGGAGAGGTAACCAGAGGGATAGGATTTCTCATGTCACTGGGCTACAGAGCATGTGCAAATCCACAGGTGCGTTTAGTTTGTGGCATGTTGTATGTTATGTTTTGTATGTTGTATGGATTTCTCATGTTACTGGGATACAGAGCGTGTGCTAGTCAACAGGTGCGTTTAGTATGTGGTATGTGGTATGTGGTATGTCGTGTTTTGTATGTTGTATCTTTTATGTTGTGTTTTGTATGTTGTCTGTTGTCTGTTGTATGTTGTATTTTGTATGTTGTATGTTGCATGTTGTATGTTATATGGATTTCTCATGTCACTGGGCTACAGAGTGTGTGCTAGTCAACAGGTGAGCTTAGTATGTTGTATGTTGTTTGTTATATGGATGTTTTATGTTACTAGGATACAGAGCGTGTGCAAATCCACAGGAGTGATTTGTTTGTTGTGTGTTGCATGTTGTATGTTGTATGTTGTATGCTGTATGTTGTGTTTTGTTTCTCTCCTATCCTCCTCGACTTCCCCTTGACCCTACCTCCATCTCTCCTTCTTCCATTTGTCCCCTCCCCCCCATCCCCCCGTGCTCCCCCCCCTGCGTCCTCCTTATTTTCTGTCTCCTGTACTCCTTTACTTCAACTTTACCCTCCCTCCATCCCCCCTCCTTCCCTGTTTTTTGCTCTCCTATAGTCCTTGAATTCCCCATGAATCTACCCCCATCTGCCCCCTTCCCTCTGTCCCCTCCCCCCCCCCCCACCACCACCACCCCTCCCTCTTCCTCCCCCCCCTTCCCTCTGTCCCCTCCCCCCCACCACCCCTCCCTCTTCCTCCCCCCCCTTCCCTCATTCTCTCAACCCACCACCCCTCCCCCCCGGCACCATCATAAACACACATTCTCCCCTACCTGTCTCCCCAAACGCTCGCAATCCAAACCCCGCTGAGAAAACTGTAGCTGCGCTTACATCCTAAACCCTAAGCCCTAAGTCCTAAACCCACCTTTAGACATCCAACGGCAACGAGCGGCCCTACAAGTAAAACATTAAACCCTATACCCCTAAACCATAAACCGCCCTTCAAACGTCCAACAGCAACGTGCGGCCCTACAAGTCAAACCTTAAACCCTAAAACCTAAACCATAAACCATAAACCATAAACCCACCTTCAAACATCCAACGGCAATGTGCAGCCCTACAAGTCAAACTTTAAAACCTAAACTATTAACCATAAACCCACCTCCAGACATCCAACAGCAAAGTGCGGCCCTACAAGTCAAGCATTTAATCCTAAACCCTAAACCCACCTTCAGACATCCAACAGCAAAGTGCGGCCCTACAAGTCAAGCATTGAACCCTAAACCTTAAACCCAGCTTCAGACATCCAACAGCAAAGTGCGGCCCTACAAGCCAAGCATTGAACCCTAAACCCTAAACCCTAAACCCACCTTCAGACATCCAACAGCAGAGTATGGCCATACAATTCAAACCTTCAACCTTGAACCCTAAAACCTGAACCCTAAACCATAAACCATAAACCCACCTCCAGACATCCAACGGCAACGTGCGGCCCTACAAGTTAAACCTTGAACCTTGAACCTTAAACCCTAAATCATAAACCATAGACCCATCTTCAGACATTCAACGGCAACGTGAGGCCCTACAAGTCAAACCCTGAACCCTAAAACATAAACCATAAACCCACCTATAGACATCCAACGGCAATGTGCGGCCGTACAAGTCAAGCCTTAAATCATAAACCCTAAACTCTAAACCCACCTCCATACATCTAACGGCAACGTGCGGCCCTACAAGTCAAACATTGAACCCTAAACCCTAAACCCTAAACCCACCTTCAGACATCCAACGGCAACGTGCGGCCCTACAAGTCAAACATTGAACCCTAAACCATGAACCATAAACCCACCTTCAAACGTCCAACAGCAACGTGCGGCCCTAGAAGTCAAACATTGAACCCTAAACCCTAAACCCACCTTCAAACATTCAACATCAATGTGCGGCCCTAGAAGTCAAACATTGAACCCTAAACCCTTATGGTTAAACCATAAACCATAAACCCACCATCAGACATCCAACGGCAACGTGCGGCCCTACAAGTCAAACATTGAACCCTAAACCCTAAACCCATCTTCAGACATCTTACGGCAACGTGCGGCCCTACATATCAAACCTTAACCATAAACCATAAACCATAAACCCTCCTCCAGACATCCAACGGCAACGTGCGGCCCTACAAGCCAAACCTTAAACCCTAAACCAAAGACCATAAACCCACCTCTAGACATCCAACGGCAACGTGCGCCCCTAGAAGTCAAACCTTAAACCCTTAACCCTAAACCCACCTCTAGACATTCAACAGCAACGTGCGCCCCTACCAGTCAAGCCTTAAACCCTAAACCATAGACCATAAACCCACCTCTAGACATCCAACGGCAACGTGCGCCCCTACAAGTCAAACCTTAAACCCTTAACCCTAAACCCACCTCTAGACATTCAACAGCAACGTGCGCCCCTACCAGTCAAGCCTTAAACCCTAAACCATAGACCATAAACCCACCTCTAGACATCCAACGGCAACGTGCGCCCCTACAAGTCAAACCTTAAACCCTTAACCCTAAACCCACCTCTAGACACCCAACAGCAACGTGCGCCCCGACAAGTCAAGCCTTAACTTAAACCCTAAACCCTAAACCCTAAACCCACCTCCAGACATCCAACGGCAACGTGCGCCCCTACAAGTCAAAGCTGCACTCAACAAAGACGACTGAGGTGATGTCTCGGGCTGCCGAGAAGATATGTCAAGTCAACCTCAAAGCAGCCACAGCCATTTTTCCGGCATGCATCCAACCTCTGGGATCCGTCCTGCGGGGTTGTTCCATATCTGTGGAGGGTGAGTTTGGGGGTCCTGCAGGATTGGATTTTATATCTGTGGGAGGGTGAGTTTGAAGGTCCTGCAGGATTGGATTCCATCGGGTGGGAGGGTGAGTTTGGGGGTCCTGCAGGATTGGATTTTATATCTGTGGGTGGGTGAGTTTGGGGTCCTGCAGGATTGGATTTTATATCTGTGGTGGTGATTTTGGGGGCACTGCAGGATTGGATTCCATATCTGTGTGGGGGTGAGTTTGAAGGTCCTGCAGGATTGGATTCCATCGGGTGGGAGGGTGAGTTTGGGGGTCCTGCAGGATTGGATTCCATATCTGTGGAAGGGTGAGTTTGGGGGTCCTGCAGGATTGGATTCCATTGGGTGGGAGGGTGAGTTTGGGGGTCCTGCAGGATTGGATTCCATCGGGTGGGAGGGTGAGTACGGGAGTCCTGCAGGATTGGATTCCATCAGGTGGGAGGGTGAGTTTGGGGGTCCTGCAGGATTGGATTCGGTATCTGTGGGAGGGTGAGTACGGGAGTCCTGCAGGATTGGATTCCATCAGGTGGGAGGGTGAGTTTGGGGGTCCTGCAGGATTGGATTCGGTATCTGTGGGAGGGTGAGTACGGGAGTCCTGCAGGATTGGATTCCATCAGGTGGGAGGGTGAGTTTGGGGGTCCTGCAGGATTGGATTCGGTATCTGTGGGAGGGTGAGTACGGGTGTCCTGCAGGATTGGATTCCATCAGGTGGGAGGGTGAGTTTGGGGGTCCTGCAGGATTGGATTCGGTATCTGTGGGAGGGTGAGTACGGGAGTCCTGCAGGATTGGATTCCATCAGGTGGGAGGGTGAGTTTGGGGGTCCTGCAGGATTGGATTCGGTATCTGTGGGAGGGTGAGTACGGGAGTCCTGCAGGATTGGATTCCATCAGGTGGGAGGGTGAGTTTGGGGGTCCTGCAGATTGGATTCGGTATCTGTGGGAGGGTGAGTACGGGAGTCCTGCAGGATTGGATTCCATCAGGTGGGAGGGTGAGTTTGGGGGTCCTGCAGGATTGGATTCGGTATCTGTGGGAGGGTGAGTACGGGAGTTCCATATCTGCCATACCCCAGGGATTCTTTTTTCAAATCTGAAAGTGAGTTTTGTCTAGCTTTGTAGTTTTAGGCTTCCTTCAGGGACAGCGTTTTGTAGCTTCGTATGGCTTTTTATGGCCATTTAGGGCCATCCAGGGCCATTTAGGGCCATCCAGGGCCAACATATTTGTTGTCGTAGCAATAATTGGGGTCAAAACGGGGTCAAAAGTAGCGACTGCTATATATAGCGGGGAAAAAACCCTGCCATTCCTTGAGCTTGTCTGCCGTCGTCAACAGGGGTAGTGGTGAATGTTCGTTTGATCGTGGGTTGGTATCTCTCAGCAACCCTAAGTGCGCCTACTTTGCATATTGTAGGAGTAGCACCACCATTCGAACTGAATCCTCTGTGTCGCTGGTTTGTGTCGGGAGACCCACCTCCTGGGGTGAAAGTCCTTTCACAACTAAAAAAAAAAAACTGTGGGAGGGTGAGCCTACAGCTTTGAGTGTCATGTTCCATTTATGGCCTTCTAAGACCATCCAGGGCCATTTAGGGCCATCCAGGGCCATTTAGGGCCATCCAGGGCCATCCAGGGCCAACAAATTTGTTGTGATAGCGATAATTGTGGCCAAAACTTAATTGGGGTCAAAAGTAGCGACCGCTATATATAGCGGGGAAAAAACCCTGCCATACCTGTGGGAGGGTGAGTCTACAGCTTTGATTGTCATGTTCAAAATCAACCTCAACGAAAAACATTCATCTTTCTCTCTTTCTTAGAACCCCATTTGAGCCATCCACATCACGCTGAGGCAAGAAGTGAACCTGCACAACCTCTACCAAACCCAAACTCTCAACCTCAGCACACAAAAAAATCAAAACCCAATCCAACCCAACAAAATAACCCTATCATAAACCCAATTATAAACTGCATCTTTCGCGGGACTCCAATTTCCGCCGTCGACATCACACTCAGGCAAAAAGTGAACCCCCACAACCTCTACCAAATCCAAACTCCCCACCTCAGCAAAAACAAAATTCATAATCAAACCCAACAACATAAACCTATCATAAAATCCATCCCTCTCAGGACCCCAATTTCCGCCGTCGACATCACACTCAGGCAAAAAGTGAACCCCCACAACCTCTACCAAACCCAAACTCTCAACCTTGACCTTAACCAAGCCCCACATCCTCACCTCATCAAAAAACAAAACCAGGACCAAAAAACATGTGTCTCTGTCATTCTCAGGACCCCTTTCTTAGCCGTCGACATCACGATGAACCGAGTAGTGATCCCCCCACAACCTCTACCAAAACCAAACTCTCAACCTCGACCTTAACCAAGCCCCAAATCCTCACCTCATCAAAAAACAAAACCAAGACCAAAAAACATGTGTCTCTGTCATTCTCAGGACCCCTTTCTTAGCCGTCATAATCACACTGCACCAAGAAGTGAACCCCCACAACCTCTACCAAACCCAAACTCCCCACCTCAGCACACACAAAAATCAGAACCAAACCCAACAACATAATCTATCCTAAAATCCATCCCTCTCAGGACCCCTGTTTCAGCCGTCCACATCACGATGGACCTGATATATAAAAAAATATGAACCTGATATATGGAACTGATATATAAAAAAATATGAGCCTGATATATGGACCTGATACATTAAAAAACTGAAAACAAAAACATGGAGCTGATATAATAGAAACTGAAAACAAAAACATGGACCTGATATATAAAAAACTGAAAACAAAAACATGGACCTGATATATTAAAAAACTGAAAACAGAAAACATTTATCAGCATTTTATCTCTCAATCTTTCTCATGAGCCCAGTTTCAGCCGTCTACATCACGATGAAACTGATAAATAAAAAAGGTCTACCAAAAACATTCATCTCTCTATCTTTCTCAGGACCCCAATTTCAGGCGTCCACATCACTCTGATCCTCATCAAAAACCTCAACCTCAACCTCAACCAAACCAAACCAAATCAAAACCAAAACCTCAAACCAAAACCATAAACCAAAAACCTCAACCCAAAACTCAACCAAACCAACCCAAACCAAAACCTCAACCAAAAACCATAACCGAAAACCTCAACCCAAAACCTCAACCAAACCAACCCAAAACCAAAACCTCAACCAAAATCATAACCAAAAACCTCAACTCAAAACCTCAACCTCAACCATAAATATTCATCTCTCTATCCTTCTCAGGAACCCAATTCCAGGCGTCCATATCACGATGAACCTCAAACCTCTAACTCAACCTCGACCTCAGCCTCAACCAAACTAAAACTAAAACCAAAACCTCAACCAAAACCATAACCAAACACCTCAACCTCAACCATACACATTCATCTCTCTATCTTTCTCACAACCCCAATTTCAGGCGCCCACATCACGATGGACCTGATAAATATAAAAAGGTCTACCAAAAACATTCATCACTCTATCTTTCTCAGGACCCCAATTTCAGGCGTCCACATTCTCGATGATCCTCATCAAAAACTCAACTCAACAATGAACATGCGTCTCTCTATTCTATTTCAGGACCCCAATTTCAGAGCGTGCACCAGGGTAATTCAAAAGGGCGCGCTTTTGAGCGCTGACTTTTTTGACCCCTCAGCGCTTCAAGCGCCAGTTTTTGCAACCCCCTGTGGGCGCAGCAAACAATTTTTGCGCTTTTTGCACTACAAAGCGCAGTTTTTTTGTTTTCACTAAAGATTCTTTTTTCCTTTTTTCGCTAAAGCGCTGGCCAATTTGGCCATTTGAAGTACCCTGGCGTGCACATCACAATGAACCAAGAGGAGGTGATGCCCACAACCTCTTACCAAACCCAAAACTCCCCACCTCACCAAAAACAAAAATCAAAACCCAACCCAACACAATAACCCTATCATAAACTGCATCCCTCTCACGAACCCTGTCTCAGGACCCCAGTCTCAGCCATCCACATCACGATGAACCTGAAATATACAAAACAAAGGTCAACCATAAACATTCATCTCTCTATCTTTCTCAGGACCCCAATTTCAGGCGTGCACATCACAATAAAACTGATAAATAAAAAAGGTCTACCAAAAACACTCATCTCTCTATCTTTCTCAGGACCCCAATTTCAGGCGTCCACATCACTCTGACCCTCATCAAAAACCTTAACCTCAACCGCAACCTTAATCTCAACCAAACCAAACCAAAGCCAAAACCAAAACCTCAACCTCAACCTCAACCTCAACCAAACCAAACCTCAACCTCAACCTCAACCTCAACCTCAACCTCAACCTCAACCTCAACCTCAACCTTAACCTCAAACCAAACCAAACCAAACCAAACCTCAACCTCAACCTCAACCTCAACCTCAACCTCAACCTCAACCAAACCAACCTCAACCAAACCAACCTCAACCAAACCAAACCAAGCCAAACCAAACCAAACCAAACCAAACCAAACCAAAACCTCAACCTCAACCTCAACCTCAACCAAAAACAAAACAAAACAAAACAAAACAAAACAAAACAAAACAAAACAAAACCTCAACCTCAACCTCAACCTCAACCAAACCAAACCAAACCTAACCAAAACCTCAACCAAAGCCATAACCAAAAACCTCAACCTCCACCAAAAACATTCATCTCTCTATCTTTTTCAAGACCCCTAGTTTCAGGACCCCTAGTTTCAGGACCCCTAGTTTCAGGCGTCCATATCACAATGAATCTGAAAAATTTAAAAAAGTCTAACAAAAACATTCACCTCTCTATCTTTCTCAGGACCCCAATTTCAAGGCGTCCATATCACCCGATGAACCAGAGAAGTGATCCCCCACAAGGACCCGAATGACGTTCACGGCACCCTCATCTGCTGGGCTCATGATGATGCCCGTGCCCAAGCCGATGGTGGTTTCTTCTTGTACGACCATTTGCTGCGTGTCAGGTTGGTAGGGGGCTGATGGTGTGACGTTCTTGTATCCCCATCTGCTGGGCTCATGATGACTCCCGTGCCCAAGCCGATGGTGGTACCTTCTTGTACGACCATTTGCTGCGTGTCAGGTCGGTAGGGGAGGCGATAGTGTAACCTTCCTGTATCCCCATCTGCTGGGCTCATGATGACTCCCGTGCCCAAGCCGATGGTGGTACCTTCTTGTACGACCATTTGCTGCGTGTCAGGTTGGTAGGGGGGCTGATGGTGTGACGTTCCTGTATCCCCATCTGCTGGGCTCATCATGACTCCCGTGCCATTTGCTGCGGGTCAGGTGCCCCAAAAAGCCTTCTGGTATGTCTGATGTGTACGTTCCTGTATGACCCCCATCTGCTGGGTCATCATGCTGCCGAAGGGGGTGTTGTGACATGTTGGTAGGGGCTAAAGCCGGATGGGATGGTGTTGACGTTCCATCTGCCCCCATCTCTGTCAGGTTGGTAGGGTGGGCTCATCATGAATTCCCGTGCCAAGCCGATGGTAGGTACTTCTTGTACGACCATTTGCTCGGGTCAGGTTGGTAGGGGGGGCTCATGTCTGTGACGTTCCTGTATCCCCATCTGCTGGGCTCATCATGACTCCGTGCCAAGCCATGGTACCTTCTGGTATGACCATTTGCTGCGTGTCAGGGTTGTTAGTAGGGCGATACTGTAACCTTCCTGTATCCCCATCTGCTGGCTCATCATGACTCCCGTGCCCAGCCGATGTGGTACCTTCTTGTACGACCATTTGCTGCGTGTCAGGTTGTTAGGGGCTGATGGTGTGGACGTTCCTGTATCCCCATCTGCTGGGTCATCATGACTCCCGTGCCCCAAGCGATGGTGATACCCTATTCTGGTATGACCATTTTGCTGCCGTGTCAGGTTGTAGGGCGAACTGAACCTTCCTGTATCCCCATCTGCTGTGCCTCATGATGACTCCCGTGCCCAAACCTATGTCCTTCTGACGACCATTTGCTGCGTGTCAGTTGGTAGGGGGGCTGATGGACCAGTGACTTCCGTATCCCCATCTGCTTCATCATGACTCCATGCCCAAGCCGATGGTGTACTTCTTGCTACGACATGCTGGTATGTCAGGTTGGTAGGGGGGCTGATGGGTGACGTTCTGTGATCCCCATCTGCTGGGCTCCCTCATGACTCCATGCCAAGCCGATGGTGGATTCTTCTTTGTACGACCATTTGCTGCCGCTGTCAGGTTCGGTAGGGGCTCATGGTCGTGACGTTCCTGTATCCCCATCTGCTGGGGATGTGATTCTCTTTACGATCATGCGTACTCCTTCCTGTATCCCCATCTGCCCAAGCCGTGCCCCCAAGCCGATGTGGTGATTCTTCTTGTACGACCATTTAGCTGCGTGTCAGTTGTAGGGGGGGCTGAGGTGTGACGTTCTGTATCCCTCCCATCTGCCTGATCCATGATCCCGTGCCAAGCCTATGTGTACCTTCTGTATGACCATGCTGCGTGTCAAAGTAGGTACGGGCTCATGGTGTCTTCCATCTGCTGTGCTCATCGATGACTGCCGTGCCCAAAGCCGGATGGTGTACCTCTTTTATGACCATTTGCTGCGTGTCAGGTTGGTAGGGGGGCTCATGGTGTGACGTTCCTGTATCCCCATCTGCTGGGCTCATCATGACTCCCGTGCCCAAGCCGATGTGGTACCTTCTGGTATGACCATTATGCTGCGTTCAGGTTGGTAGGGGCTGATGTGACAATTGTGACGTCCTGTATCCCCATCTGCTGCGCGCTCATCATGACTCCCCGCCCCAAGCCGATGGTGTTACCTTCTGGTATTATGACCATTTGCTGCGTGTCAGTTGGTAGGGGGCTGATGGTTTGTTGACGTTCCTGTATCCCCATCTGCTGGCTCATGATGCACTCCTTGCCCCAAACCGATGGTGGTACCTTCTGGTATGACCATTTGCTGCGTGTCAGGTTGGTAGGGGGGCTGATGGTGTGACGTCCTGTTATCCCCATCTGCCTGGCTCATGATGACTCCCGTGCCAAGCCGGATGTGATACCTTCTGTATGACCATTGCTGCGTGTCAGGTTGGTAGGGGGCTGATGGGTGCGTTTCCGTATCCCCATCGCTGGCTCATATGACTCCGGTGCCCAAGCCAATGTGGATTTCTTCTGTGGATGACCATTGCTGCGTTGTCAGGTTGGTAGGGGGCTGATGTTTTGTACGTTCTGACCCCAATCTGCTGGGCTTCATCATGACTCCCGTGCCCAAAGCCGATGTGGACCCTTCTTGTACGACCATGCCAGACGTGTCAGCGTTGGTTAGGGCTGATGTAGTGTGACTTCCTGTATCCCCCATCCTGCTGGACTCATCATGACTCCCATTGCCCAAGCCGATGTTGATTTCTTCTATACACCATTTGCTGCGTGTCAGGTGGTAGGGCTGATGTATGACGTTCCGTATCCCCCATCTGCTGTCTCATCATGACTCCCATGGCCCCAAGCCGATGGGATTCTTCTCTGTACGACTTGCTTCGTCAGTTGGTTAGGGCTGATGGTGTGACGTTCCTGATCCCCATCGCTGGCTCATCATGACTTCCCCCCGTGCCCCCAAGCCGATGGTTTACCTTCTGTAAGACCTTAGCTTTGCTGGTCAGGTTTTGTAGGGGGGCTCATGTGTACTTGCCTGTATCCCCGCATCTGCTGGCCTCATCATGACTCCCCGTCCCCAACCGATGCGTCGGACCTTCTGGTATGACCATTTGCCCAGCGTTGCAGGTTGTAGGGGGCTCGATGGTTGGACGTCCTGTTATCCCCATCTGCTGCGCTCATCATGACTCCCTGCCCAAGCCGATGTGTACCTTCTGTATGACCCCATTTTGCTGCGTTCAGTTGCGTAGGGGGGCTATGTGTGACGTTCCTGTATCCCATCATGCTGGATCACCATGACCTCCCGTGCCCCCAAAGCCGATGGTGGTTACCTTTCTGTGATGACCCATTTGCTCGTTCAAGGTTGGTAGGGGGGCTGATGGTGATGTGGACGTTCTCCGTATCCCCAATCTGACTGCTCTCATGACCCCGTGCCCAAGCCGATGTGGTACCTTCTTGTATATGACCATTGCTCGGCAGAGTTGTAGGGGTGTCGTGTACGTTCCTGTATCAAATCTGCTGGCTCATGATGACTCCCGTCCAAAGGCCAATGTGGATCTTCTGGTATGACCATTTGCTGCGGTCAGGTTGGTAGGGGGGCTGATGGGTTTGGACTTCCTGGATCCCCATCTCTGGCTCATCATGACCCCTGCCCAAGCGATGGACCTTCTGTAGACCATTTGCCTGTCAGGTTGGTAAGGGCTGATGGTGTGTGACGTTCCTGTATTCATCTGCTGGCTCATGAGACTCCCGCTGCCCAAGCCCCCAATGGTTGGATTCTTCTGTAATGACCAGTTTGCTGCCGTGTCATTGCGAGGGGCTGATGGTGACGTTCCTGTTTATCCCCATCTGCTGGGCTCATCATGACTCCGTGCCCCCAAGCCGATGTCGTACCTTCTGTATGACCATTTGCTGCGTTCAGTTGGTAGGGGCTGGATGTGTGACTTCCTGTATCCCCATCTGCTGGCTCATGATGGACTCCCGTGCCCAAGCCAATGGTGGATTCTTCTCGTAGACCATTTGCTGCGGTAGTTGGTAGGGCTGAATGGTTTGACGTTCCTGTATCCCCCATGCTGCTGGCTCATCAGCACTCCCTGCCCAAGCCGAGTGTACCTTCGGTATGACCATTTTCTGCGATGTCAGTTGGTAGGGGGCTGATGTGTAGTTCTGTATCCCCATCGGCTGCTCATGATGAAACCTCCCGTGCCCCCAAGCCATGGTGACCTTCTGGATGACCATTGCGCGCGTGTCAGTTGGTTAGGGGGCTATGCTGTACGTTCCTGTATCCCCATCTGCTGGCTCATGATGACTGCCCAGTGCCCAACCGATGTGTACTTTGTTGACCCATGCTGCTCAGGTTGTGGGCTGTAGTTTTGTACGTCCGATCCCCATCTGCTGGCTCATCATGAATCCCGGCCCCCAAGCCGATTGGTACCTGTCTGTATGACCATTTGCTGCGTGTCAGGTTGTAGGGCTGATGGCTTGTGACGTTCCTGTATCCCCATCAAGCTGCCGCTTCATCATGACTCCCAGTGCCCAAGCCGAATGGTGCTACCTTCTGGTATGACCATCTTGCTGCGTGCAGGGTTCGTAGGGGGGCGGATGTGTGACTTCCTGTATCCCCATCTGCTGGCTCATGATGACTCCCGTGCCCAAGCCAATGGTGAGTTCTCTGTATGACCATTTGCTGCGGTCAGTTGTAGGGTCGGGCTATGTGTACTTCCATGTAATCCCATCTTCCTTGCTCATCATACTCCCGTGCCCCAAGCCGTATGGTTGGACCTTCTGGTATGACCATTGCTCGCGTTTTCAGCGTTGTCTAAGGGTGCTGATGTGCTGACGTTTCCTGTAATCCCCATCTGCTGGCTCATGTGAACTCCCTGCCCCAACCAATGGTATTCTTCTGGTATGACATTCTCTCGT
>JAJSRW010001634.1:0-15388 GCA_022414725.1 Microglena sp. YARC
TTTCCTACCCTCGGCCAGACCAAATGATGCAGGTCAAGGAGCTCGAGTCGGAGGACCTCAGATGGTCGATGTTCATGGTCGTGCGATGTCGATGGTCGATGTCATGTCGATGGTCATGGTCCGATGGTCGTGTCGATGTCGATGGTCGATGGTCGATGAACCTTCATCCTCCAGTTGCGCGTTCTTTTCAGCACCCAAGGATGAGCTTCCTCAACCTCGGCAAACTGACCTTTGCGACAACTTCGGAGGACCGAGGTACTGCATGGAGCCCTACGAACACCTTCAGGTCAGTTCAGACGCCGCAAACAGGGTCTGATGTCAACCTTAAGTCGTCCGTGAGTCGACCAGACCACAAAGGGGACCTTGTTCTTTATCTTTCCCCTGTGCCGTAAACGGGTGAACATCGCATAGTCCGATATCCATGCCATTGCCAACTGCGTCCCATAGCACAACTTCTCAACTGCCTGTCACCGACCATGCGGTCACGGTGAAGATCAATGGATGAACGATCAGGTTGACGTTCGAGGTTGGGGTTGGGGGGCACGAGATGTTGCGTCTCCCTCTGCATCTGTTCGATAACGGACGCCGATGCGGCACCGGTCATGAACCCATGCGCGTGTCGATGCCCCTTGTCCCTCTCGCTTATCGACCGTCATGTTGTCGATGAACGTCCGCACATCACATCGGAGTTGAAGCTGACCATGCACCCTGAGCACAATGGGAAGCTCCAGCTCGATACTCGGGCTCGATCGTCCATACGCGGAGGTGGGGAACCTCGCCAACTGCGCTGAGATTATCCCATCCCATCCCATCCCATCCCATCCATCCCAATCCATCCCATCCATCCCATCCCATCCCATCCATCCCATCCCATCCAACCATCCATCGGGCCTCATCACTGGCGATGAAGATCAATGTCCGTCTGCAATCGGTCCTATCACCGACATCCACCTCTGTCCTGAAGAGCGGGTTGTCGCGCATCATGTCGGGGAACAGGCCCTTTAACACGGCGTTTGTGACCTTCAACGAAGCCTGGCTTTGTCCTTGGCCTGCCGGGGACGATCCTCATTGACGAATGTTGTTGAGGACTAGATCAGGGATAGAGCATCCTTGTGCGACATAAACTAAACATTGCGCTTGTACAAGGTGTTCCTTCACACATCCCCAAGGATTGCCACTGACCGACCATCGACCGACAATGTCGCTGGACATCTCCCCCGTCGATGGACTCGATAGATGCAAACATGAAGTTCGAGGACTTCATCAGGGCCTGCGACAGGATCGTCGTCCGGATAGGATAAGGGCACAATCGTCGTGGTCCATCCGAATCCGAAGAGGAACATCCCAACCCAGGTTGAGCCTCCGTCTATCAGGTTCAGGGTGAATGCTACGATGGCCTGAACAACACAACTGGCTCATCATGGAGACCGTCTCGATAGTCACACGGAGGATGGCCTCTTTCATCTTTCATCTTTCATCTTTCATCTTTCATCTTTCATCTTTCATCTTTCATCTTTCATCTTTCATCTTTCATCTTTCATCTTTCATCTTTCATCAAGGAGGATTAAGTTGACCTCGTGAACCTGGTCCTACTGACCTCGCCTCGTACGAGTACGACGTCAACAAGTCGGTCGTGACCTTGTGCTTGGGCATGAACACGATATGGAACATCATATCCAAGGTGTGCTACGAGATGGAGCACAGGGACGTGACAGAGGCGAGGGTGATGTCCAAGAGGTTCAAGCAGATAGTCGAAGGCAGATGTCCATTGAGATACAGGATGGCAGTCGAGCCCGAGATGATCCCGCCGGACACCCGCGATAATCCCCCTGACGACATCCTGATCCTGTCCGCCATTGCGCACGTGACCATCGACAAGGTAAGGTGCCGAGTAGACTGGGCATCACCAACGACGTTGGCACGAGGTCCTTCCACATGCCAGCGTCCCGTGGATGTAGACGGTGGTGTAAAAGCGACACTGCCTCTTGCCGCAGAACTTGATCTACATGATGGAATTATCGGCGTCCACATTCGGCTAGATAAAGTTGGGTGTGCTGTTGCCTGAGGAGCCATCCGCCCTGAGTACGAGATGAAGTCGACACGTGAGCGTGACCAGAAGAGGACGTTCGACATTGTCCTCGGCCCATTGATGAACATCAACTTGCCGGTTCGAGGTGTAGTACGAGATCGATGTGCGGGTGGGAGCAACATGATGAGGGTAGTGGACAAGGACGGATCATCCTACGGCATCAGTCCGAGTTCGACTGCCGAAGTTGTGATGAATCATCGGTCGCCATGAAGGCCCTGGTGAGTGGGGGCTCGACCGCGTGGATCAACAACGTGCTGCACCTTTACCTTTACCTTTACCTTTACCTTTATCTCCCATCCACATCGTACTGGGTCAAGTTGTGCTCATCACAGGCCAAGTCCCACATCGCTACCTCTGTCCTGAAGGTCAACAAGGTCAACGCGCCGGTCAGTTTTGCCCAGGCCGTTGAGCCCTACCTGGTGATAGTCCAGAACGAGACAAAGCTGACCTACACCTCCAACAGCACAGTCTGTCTTGGGGAGCAAGACTGTCGTTCGAGGTTAAGATGGTGAGGAACGCGGAGGACAAACCCGAGGCTGCGGTGGTGTTCAGTCAGATCGGGACCACGAGGGACTGCTTCGTGACCAAGTGCCCCAGGCTCGGGGGCACGATTCCGAACGTGGTCTTCCTCTCCAGGGCATTCACCAGGATAAGGACCATGATGCTGCCTTTCACACACGACCAGCAGACCCTCGTCTTGTACTGGATAGGGCGGGTCCTCATCGGGGAGGGGATGTGTCAACCGTCCCTGCCATGGTCTTGTACGGCAAGGGCGGGGAAGAAGGGAAGGCAAGGCAAGGGTGCGTTCCTGGAGAGGTTGAAGTCGTGCCTCAAGCCTGTGATGAGAAGCCCGATGACAGACGCGATGGACTTCGGGTCGAAAGCTCCATCCGACGAGCTGCTCTCACTGATGTCGGACTCAAGGTAAGGTAAGGTAAGGTAAGGTAATGTTCAACTCAATCGACGAGGTGTCCATGAAGTCCGGCATCAATGTGGCCAACCTCAAGACGCTGCAGTCGGGCGCCAGTGTGACGACAAGTTCAGGATCCGACGTCATCCTCAAGAGCGGGATGTTCTGGACCACGAACGACATGCCGTCATCTAGTTCGTGTTCTATCAGCAACAGCGTCGGTAGGAGGATGTACCTCTTCATTATATTATGAAGAACTCGACCATTGCCGACACAGAGGGGAAGAGCTACGCCAATGCCAATGCCAATGCCAATGCCAATGCCAATGCCAATGCCAATGCCAATGCCAATGCCAATGCCAATGCCAATGCCAATGCCAATGCCAATGCCAATGCCAATGCCAATGCCAATGCCAATGCCAATGCCAATGCCAATGAGGTGCCGGACGACATGGAAGCACGTGCCCTAGTGACGTGCGCCATACACGTGGCCAAGCTGTACTCGCATGTGCCATGCTCCCTGGAGATAGCCGTGGCGACCATCTTCAAGTCCCAAGTCCACGGTCAATTTCGTGTTCGTGATGGCGCCCATCATTGAGGTCGATCCCCCGACCACAGACGAGATGGACGCGGGGGTTACCTGCACCAGGGTGGTGGACGCGATAACGGCGACATGGATCATGGCCCTGAGATCATCCCTGGCAATCGAGAGGATGGTCGGGGTCTTCAGGTCGATGTCAACATCCTTGACCTCGGTGGTGCCGAACACTGACTTGGTCTATGTCAAGGGCGTGGCTCCGCGAAGATATCGGCTCAAGCCCAGGATGGCTGGGAAGTACACCGAGCTGCTGGACCAGAACATGAGGTTGGGGCTGAAGGCATCGATGGAGTTGTACCTAGAGACGATCATGCATGGCCACCGATGACATGATGGAGATCCTGAACCCCGAAGATGGACCGGACAGTTGTTGATGGTGTTGCCGGTGTTGCCGGTCATGGTCAACGTGGATGGACAAAACGCGTGTTCGGAATCATTATCTTGTACACACTGCATCGACAGTAACGTAGATCATCGACACTGCCAACATGCAACATGCAACATGCAACATGCAACATGCAACATGCAACATGCAACATGCAACATGCAACATGCAACATGCAACATGAGCTCGGACAAGAAGCAGTTGTTCCCCTGTTCCCCGACAGCGAGGGCGAGGAAACGGGCGACGGAACAGGTGCATCCACCCAGGCGTCATTGGCAGCCCCAATTGCCCTTACCGAGACGCTCGTGACCACAATGTCCAACATCGGCGGCGGTGCTCGTCCATCCCACGGTGCCCCGAAGGCTCCGGCGAACCCGAACCCTAATCCGGGCAACACCAAGAAGTCGAAGGACCACAAGGCTCCGAACAGCCGCCTGGATAAGAACGATGCTCCTGGCGGAGTTGAGCCCAAGACCGAGAACAAGATCAGGATCATCGGTGGGTCGACCTGGTCCTCGGGATCGACGTCGGAGGCCAAGGACCCGGACGTGAGCGAAGCTGACCTGGCTAAGCTGGCGCTCTACAGGAGCTGCGACTGGTCGGTCACGCAGAAGTTCGTGAACTACAATACGAACAAGATCATGAGCACCACTGCAAACGACTCGATCTACGTCAGGGCCGGATTGCCTTGTACCCTGTACCCTGTACCCTGTACCCTGTACCCTGTACCCTGTACCCTGTACCCTGTACCCTGTACCCTGTACCCTGTACCCTGTACCCTGTACCCTGTACCCTGTACCCTGTACCTTGTACCCTGTACCCTGAGGGTGGCGGGCATGCTCCAGGAGATGGTGCTCAAGGAGCCCAGGAAGGGTGTCCAGCCTCATCTCGTCATCGGGAGGAGCAAGTCGTCCGCCGTTGGAGAGGGCAGGGACGAGAAGGTGATGTACTTCTCCGATGTGTCGATACTTGCCGATGAGGGTCGTACTACGATCACCCAGATGAAGTGCAAGCACGTGGTCGTCTGTGGACTGAGCCAGAGTCAGTTTAACAAGGCCACTGCAGCTAGTAGGGGGAGGTCATCCGGCCACAACCGCTTCATGGGCAACGAGTTTGCGAGGATAGGCCTGCCACTTGCCCACTTCCTGCCGGTCATCACCACGGCCCTGAGCGCCTGTGCCAATGCCGACAGCGTCACCATGACTCCGCACTATGCCTATATGCAGGCGAGTTGGGGCACCAGAGGCCAGCCCTGTCACGTGACCTACTCGGTGGGCGACAAGACCGACAGGCAGTTGGACAACCAAATGGACCTGCACCGCATGCTCAAGGGCAAGTCGGCCATTGGCATTGCGACAATCGGGATAGCGATATCCGGTCAGTCCAAGATCGATCCCAACAGCCACACAGCCACACAGCCACACAGCCACACAGCCACACAGCCACACAGCCACACAGCCACACAGCCACACAGCCACACAGCCACACAGCCACACAGCCACAGGATGGTGTCCGACCCAGCCACCAGCAAGATCTCGGCGAAGATCTACGAGTTCCGGCTGATAAAGTCGAAAGTCGAAAGTCGAAAGTCGAAAGTAGGGCGATTGTCGAGCGGAGACGTGTTGAACACAGCGGCACTGGAGGTTTACGCCGAAGAGGAAGAGATGGCCGCCTTGGCATAGACGATGCCGAGACCTTCAGCGGTCCTGGTACAGCCCCCATGTCTATCGAAATCGGCCACGGGTATGATCAAGACTTTGGCGACGAGTCCGACGATGGCCACCGCTTGTTGTGACGATGTCCTGCACGATGTCAAGATGAGGATGGTGTGCAGACCAGAGTTGTTGTCCGACTGGGAGGGGAGGGAGGGCAGGACGGGTGTGGATGGCTGTCTGGATAAAAACTTCATCTCACACTCCGAGATTGAGATGGAACTCGCTCGCGACGGATGTGCGGAACGTGCAGATGACGTCGTACATCGGCTGTTGGTCAAGTCGGCTCGGGCAACTCCAATCGACTTCAAGAACCACTATGGCACACAAGCCGACAGGGTGCATGCCATTGTCCGGTCATCGGTGGCGGCGATGTTACCGTCGGCTGACTTGGAGAAGAGCTTGCCGTTCATTGCCGGTCTTCTGTCCATTGTCCATATCCCACGCCATCCCCTTCAGCTTGGTGGTGATCGCCGAGAGGCCATACACCAGCGTGATGGTCCATGACGTTGCAACTGCCATGACATTCGCCCCATGTGATGTGGAATATCCTCCGCCCACTGTCCAGGTCATGGCACAGTCAATGGCCCTGTGCTCTGCCGACAGCGGACAAGGCCCCCGCCTTGGAGCTGAACAGTACGAGGCGATGTTCATGGACCCGTTCCAGATGAGATGATCAGGAGAGGCGTGGTCCTTGTCAATGCCTTGCCCTTGGTAGCGAAGGACGGGACCGGGACAATCTGCAACGTCATTAACGTCATTAACGTCATTAACGTCATTAGGCTGAGGTCGGAGATGACGAAGATGATGGCCCACATAATCGACGTGGTCTATTTCGATTTCGATCATCTGACCAAGTCCGGATGCAGACCGGTGGAAGTTGCCCTGATGGGTGAGTCTGCCAAGTCGCTCTTGTCCGCGATGTTCTCCGCGTTCCCTAGCACCAGGAAGCAGGAAGATGGTCAGGGCCAACAGCTGTGTCAATCCCGTGTTCATTGCGAGGAAGCACCGGCACAGTCTACAACATGCGGGTTCGGCACCAGGCTACGGGACATTCGACTTGCACAAGGTACAGACGGCATTGAGATTGAGATTGAGATTTAGGAGGAACCCCGAGCTGGGGACGTTCAACGCCAACATGGTCGGGAGGACGTTCAGCTCCGGGTACAGAGTCTATGCCAGGGCGATGTTGACCCAGTTCGCGAGTTCCTCCTCAATCTCAATCTCAATCTCAATCTCAATCTCAATCTCAATCTCAATCTCAATCTCAATCTCAATGCCGGTTTCAAAGACTTTGCCACCTACTTGGTCGCAAGGTTGTGGACGTAATCGACTGGCGATCTGTGAGCGATAAGTTGACCATCGAGGCCAGGCAGATGTCCGATAACAACGTTGGCGGAGGCAAGGCATCGACATCGTACATGCCGGTGATCTACACCTCGGACGCGGTACAACCGAGGGATGAGAGCCGTGGCGATGGTCGTGGTCGAGGTAGTGGCAGGAACGATGGACGTGGACATGGGCAGAACAGGAGCAGACACCGCCAGGGAGCTAGGACAGACGCCAAGTGGGAGAAGACCGGGACCAAGACGAACGTGGTTGCGACGGAGACCAGGGAGTCGATCTTCCTGCTTCCTGCTTCCTGCTTCCTGCTTCCTGGAGAACATCAACAGGCTCCTGATCAAGATGTCGACCGACACTGAGCGGGCCGTCAGCAACTGCGAGGCGGTTGCGGGCGACATCACAGGGTACATTGCCGAGATCCGGGCGGGCAAGTTCCACAAGGACAAGAGCTTGGGCACCCCGACGGCAGCACTAGACCTTGCCCTCACCATGATGCAGACGCTCGCTGAGGTCCATCGAGACACGGTGAACGTCTCCCTTCGGTTCGGTCATGGGGGATGATGATGGCGCTACCATTCGCATACGCGGGGTCGGGGAAGTGGGAGCCAACGATGGCGGAGGCCAATCCGGTGTTCCACTCCTCCTTCATGGGGCACACGAAGTGCTTCACCAACATGATTCAGAGAGCAGATGACGATTCGTCGATCGAAGACGGACATGAACCGGTTGATCTTGGACAACACCAGCATCCAAAGGACCATGATGTTCTGTACAGCTTCGACCCCGAAGCCGGTGGAAGTACCCAGGCTGCTGACCAATGCCCTGACACTGACCAGCCCCTGGACGGAGGCCAGGACCCCACCGATGATCTTCGTCACCGGGGCGTACAGCTGGATGGTTGCTGCTGGGATGCAGATGAAGAAGGTCCACAGCCTGGTCATGGGGACGATGAGGAACAGCACACGGATACGGATACGGATACGGATGATGAGTATGTTCAGCGTGATCCGGATCAACAGCATGTGGCCATACCGGACACCCCCGAGATCCCGGGCTCTAAGTACATGGCCATCTTCGTCAATGGCAACAAGCTCATGACCGTGAGTGAGATTAGGAGCAAGCTGGACACCAACATCTCGTTCGTGGACAATGACAATGACAATGACAATGACAATGACAATGACAATGACAATGACAATGACAATGACAATGACAATGACAATGACAATGACAATGACAATGAGGACAGGCAACAGGCTGGAGCTGCCATCGAAGTCATCGAGGAACGTGGCATGGACGTTGTTAGCATGTCCGACCTGATGAACGCCTGTATGCGTGCCCACTACACCTACACCTACACCTACACCTACACCTACACCTACACCTACACCTACACCTACACCTACACCTACACCTACACCTACACCACCACCAAGGAGATGAGGGAGAAGGCTGCGCGAGCCGCCCTTGGAGGTTGACTTGGGTCAGTCCCAGGATCGACAAAAGTTAAAGTTGTAGTACATACGATTACATGATCACCTCCAACAGGCCGATAATCCCCGCGAAGTGCAGCCGGTGTCGATGTACAGTCCGGGACAAGCCATTCGCCAATCCCATGCTCCTAGGATGGAACTTGTGCTTCAACTGCATGGGCACGGACACCCCCATGGTACAGCCGAACATTCGCTGCATCACGGACGTTGACTCGAGAGTGTTGGTCGTCTGCGTCGATGTGGAGGTGGACATGCGCAACGGTCTGGTGTGGCAGATAGCGGCCTGCACCAAGTACCCGAACGTGGGGTTCAACTCGTTCATCAGGAGGGACCTGACGCCCGTCATGAATGGCCTGTCACAGTCGATGGAGTCACGCGCAGTGGCCATGAAGCACTACTTCTACTCAGCCGAGAGCGAACGGTATGTCGCTAACGACTTCGCGAGGTGGATCGAGGACATCAAACATCAAACATCAAACATCAAACATCAAACATCAAACATCGTCTTGTCCTAAGGCCGGGGCCCGTCGTCCTAGTGTCGCACAACGGTTTTGCCCATGACTTCGCCAAGCTCACGTCAATGATGGACAAGTTCGACTTACGACTGACGGGTGTCCTGCTATGTGTATGTGACAGCCTCCTACTCTTCAAGTCCATCTTGGGCTATCGATCGACATGTTCGTTGGCCGAACTCGCACGTGCCACGCGTGTCAAGTACAAGGCCCACTGCGCTGACCAGGATGCTGACGCTCTCCTTCGTATCATGAACGTGCACGGCATCAGGGACGCCGACCTGTTGAACTGGTCCGTTGATGCCTCCGACTAAAGGCTCACCATGGCAACAGATCAAGCTCGTGATTAGGATGAACTAGACTAACTATGACCCACATCACGGTACATCGATCTTGTGCGCAAGTGGCAAGGATGAAGGATGGAGGTCAACCACATCAGCGATGATGAGGACTGTGCTTCCGAGGATCAACACGAGCGACAGGTTCCGGCTCTTGTGCTTGGGGAGGGCAGGACGTCCATCGACACAAGCATCATGTCGATTCTCTCGACCATCCTTGATGAACAACGCAGCTTGTCCACATCTGTCGATCTGCTGACCTCGACCGTGACCAAGATCTTCAACAGGTTGGAAGATCATGTGTCTGATGCGAGGGTGGAGAGGACCATCTCAGACTTCATCACACCCCGTGCCTCGGAGCTAGAGGACACGAAGTTCATCGACTGCATCGGACATCGCTCGAGGGAGATTGACGTTGCGACGCCTTCAAGTTGCAGTGACCGGTGCTCCTCCGCCAGCTACAGCGACAAGGTGACATCGGCCGATGGTCTAGGCGACTTCATCGGGACCGCAGCTCCAATGACAAATGACAAACGTGGTGTCGTTACATCGGGTAGCTCGACCATGTGACATCAGGACCGTAAAGAAGCCCTTAAACTCCAGAGGCGAGATCTGGGGCATGTTCCTCTTGTCTTACCTCAGATTCGCGATGGACTACGCGGGACTACGCGCTGGTGCGCCTGAAGCAGACGACAGATGGTGGCGACAATGCGATGGACTGTCACATCGACTCCGAGAAGTGTAGGAAGTGTAGGACGTGTAGGACGTGTAGGACGTGTAGGACGTGTAGGACGTGTAGGACGTGTAGGACGTGTAGGACGTGTAGGACGTGTAGGACGTGTAGGACGTGTAGGACGTTCATCTTCAGGATGACCCCGATCTGGGCAGAGGCTGCTGTGAGGGAGCTACCGGCCATGACCACGAATATCGGACGCTTCATTGCCGAGCTGTATGGCGCGAGCGGAAAGACGTCGGAGAGCATCAAGTTAAAGTCCGACTTCTTCACCAAGATCAAGATAATGAACGACCCGATGGGTTCCCAAGCCATACTGGAACTCAGCTACATCATCACCGGGGCCCAGCTGAAGCCCGACGTCATTATCTGGCCATTGTCGAATATCCTGCCATTCATCGACAGCAAGTTGGTCAAGGAGGAGAAGGGTGGGCTGTATGTACCGGCAATTAGGAGCGACATTGTATTGTATTGTATTGTATTGTATTGTATTGTATTGTATTGTATTGTATTGTATTGTATTGTATTGTGATGTTGAACAACGCGCGAGGGCCATCGGCCAAGGTGACCAAGACCCCAGTGAATGTCCTGGCGAGTCTGTACAAGTACATGATCAAGAACTCCACGGCCTCCTTCGATAAGGCCTATGGCATAGTCACGAACAACGCGTACTAGATTCATGTTCGATTAAAATCATCGACACCTTCCTTGTGCAAGGCAGCCCGACCCCAGCATGAACGTCATTGTCAAAGGACAGATCCGGATGGAGGATATGATCAGACTGAAGTCGGTCGGAGGGCATGATCATAATATCGACCTACAACCCCACCCGGCATGGTACTGGCGGGTTCTCGATCATGATCAGGTGCATGAGGTCCGAGGAAGATCGGATGATCAGGTACATCTATCAGGTCCTATTCGAGATCAACTTGCCCCCGAACTTGACTTGATCTCCAACATGTCCGCACCATTGACGATTGACGATTGACGATTGACGGATGAGTACCAGGACGAGGTCGATCCCAGGATGGACATTGGCAAGATCACCGACCAAACAGTCATGAGGATGTTCGCCATTATGGGTGGGTCCGTGTTCACCACCGGCACCCGGCCTCTGTCTGACGTGCACTTCCCAAAGGGCATCATGACTGTTGGTCTTGACATCGAGACGTCCATGGTGTCGGACGACCGTCTGGCCACCGGGATGCCAGCTCCGGGATGCGAGATCCTCATGTGCTCTATCGTTATCCCGCCCCGTGAGGGTGAGGCCAAGTACGTGGTCAAGACCGTGCACGTGAAGCCGTACGACAACGACGTGCTGGCCATCAGGCTGAGGTCCTTGCCATTTGCGAAGAGCCTGACGCTGTACAGGGTGGCCTGTTCAGCCGACCTGGTGTCGTTGGTCATACGCATTGTCCGGAAGATCTCGCCCGACTTCGTGGCTGTTCACAACGGAACGGATACTCGTTCGACTCCACCAGAATGGCAGCACATGCCCACGGTGTTGATGAGCCTGTGTTCATCGAGCGGAGGCTGGGCAACTCAGGGGTTGGAACGCTGATGGACTTTGGCAACGGCACTACGATGGTGGACACGATGTACTACCCGCTCAAGACCGAGAGGTCAAGGTACACCGCCGGCTTCTCGCTCAGGGCCATGTCGGATCAGCTGGGGATAGGCTCGAAGATGAAGGTTGATCTTGCAGATGAGACCGCCAAGGGGCAATCGAACATGATCGTGTACAACATCATGGACGCCTACCTTCATGCTTCATGCTTCATGCTTCATGCTTCATGCTTCATGCTTCATGCTTCATGCTTCATGCTTCATGCTTCATGCTTCATGCTTCATGCTTCATGCTTCATGCTTCATGCTTCATGCTTCATGCCGAACTGTCTAACAGGATCGACATCGTGAACGTGAAGAAGAGCGCAATCCTGGCGTCAATGTCGATGTCCCCTATGCTGGACTCTGTGGTCAACAACACGGGGGTCATGTCCTTCTGCCTCCTCTGCTCCGTGTCCTACTTCAAGGGCATGTCAATCGACATGAGGGAAGTTGCGGACGGCTACGATGTCAAAGGCGGCTTGGTACTCGATCAAGTGGCTGGTCTACATGCTGATGTGGCGGTGCTCGATGTCAAGTCGATGTACCCCTCGATCATATCCGGGTCGGGTTCGGCATATTCATCAACAACACGGTCATGGTAACCGGAGCGATGATGGACAACGGTGAGGCGGCCCGTCTGATATCTGATATCTGATAGGTGACGGACCCGCGCGACAGGTCTCGTCCATGATGACAGCTGCTGAGGATGCAGTCAGTCTGAAGAGGGGCATGGCCTACCTCAGGGTGGCTGAGGGTGTGATCGTGATCAAGAGCAATGGCGATTCGATGGTCTCCAATCTGATGACACACTGACCGACCTGAGGAACAGCTACAAGGTCGGGGCCAATTCGCGACACCCTTGTGCTAAGGAGGTCCAGAGCCAGATCAAGGTCATGAGCAACAGCATCTACGGGATGCTCGCCTCGGCCAATGGCATGATATCCTCGAGGGCATGTGCTTCCGCCATTACCTGCATCGCGCGGGCAATTGTCCGGGCGATGGTCAGGTCGGTGGAAAGCTCCGGGGGAGTTGTGCTCTACGGTGACACCGACTCCGTGTTCATCAAAGTGTCGGACGGTGGAGTTGTTCAGACCATAGACCATAGACCATAGACCATAGACCATAGACCATAGACCATAGACCATAGACCATAGACCATAGACCATAGACCATAGACCATAGACCATAGACCATAGGACCATAGACCATAGACCATAGACCATAGACCATAGACCATAGACCATAGACCATAGACCATAGACCATAGACCATAGACCATAGACCAGTTGGTTGCCAAGTCGATTGACTCCTTCAACCGCCTGAAGACCGGCACCCCGTTGGACAGGATAGTCATCGAGTCGGAGAGGGTTGTGTCAAGGCTGTTGCTTGTAGCCAACAAGTGCTATGCCTTCATCGAGCGCCCGTCCCAGGGACTGGATCTAGGGGACATCCCGATGACCATCAAGATCAAGGGGTTGGTCAGCGTGAAGGCCAATGTGCCTAGGATAGTCAGACTCTTCCAGATGGAGGTTGTCCGCGCATTCTCGGCACGGCACCGATGTCTGATCCGGATGAGGTGGCTGACATGGTCCGTGCAGTCGCGACCAAGTACAAGCTGGAGATGATGGCCAAGCGCTTCGATGTCATGGACTATGTCGCTTCCCAGAAGACCGGAAGACCGGAAGACCGGAAGACCGGAAGACCGGAAGACCGGAAGACCGGAAGACCGGAAGACCGGAAGACCGGAAGACCGGAAGACCGGAAGACCGGAAGACCGAAGACCGGAGACCGGAAGACCGGAAGACCGGAAGACCGAGGGGCGTGTGGAACAACGTCTAT
This sequence comes from Microglena sp. YARC, assembly GCA_022414725.1. Classification (NCBI taxonomy): domain Eukaryota; kingdom Viridiplantae; phylum Chlorophyta; class Chlorophyceae; order Chlamydomonadales; family Chlamydomonadaceae; genus Microglena; species Microglena sp. YARC. The sequence continues at coordinate 13,561 of JAJSRW010001634.1, forward strand.
GACGACCATCTGACGGGGTTGAGGGTCACGGTCCCGATCGAGTCATTCGACAAGGAGAGGGTAGTACCATCCAACTTGATGATGCTCAGGCGAATGCTCAAGAGTGTGACCAAGATCATGGACGTCGCTGGCTCGCCCAGGACGTTCTCGGTCAATGTGGGGATGGAGATAGAATAGAGATGCTGAGGTGACATTGATCATAAAACTTCGCCTTCACCACAGAGCTGGACCCCGCCATAGTTCGAACATGGCCAACCTCAATGCTGCACTTGAGCGAGGAGATGAAGAGGTCGAGCCGGGGTTCGAGAACATCGCCCCGTCCTGCTTCATGTGTCCGACTTTATCGGCCCCAAACTTGCGCTCAGGACGTACTGCTCCAACGGCCCATCGACTGGCCTGGAGTCGAAGGATGATGAGGTAGAGCTGGGCTACGTATCGGTCATGGAGATGGTGCCATCGATGGACACGACTCTGGTCCGCATGAATGGCGCGTACTGCATCCGGCGCGAGCTGATCCCCGAGCCCGTCGATGTGAACGGGAGAACGGGAGAACGGGAGAAACGGGAGATATGAGACGCTCCCAACGGACGTGAGGCCAGTTCGAGGTTCATACGACATTGTCGACCGTCTGACGCAGCTCAAAAAGGTGCTGACTGTGCTGCCGAACAGACATGTCAATGACCACTACGCATCGTTAGGTGTCCGACTAGCTGACCACGGGCGGGACATTGAAGAGTGTCAAGTCGTCCGACAGCGTGATGGAGACGGTCTACTCCAATGTGTCTGTGAAGGCAGACACCGTGGGGGTGATGAGGACAATGGGCCTGCTGGATGACGAGCAAGACGCCGACCGACTTGTTGGTCTTGAGCCTAGGTCGTTCGCCGGGTTCGTGTGCTCGTCCTACACCCCGGATGACATAAACGCTGGTGTGGTTAGGCTACTGTGCGATGGTGTTGTCATCCGCCGGAGGACGTCCGAGACCCTCTCGAAGTGCATCGATGTCTACGACTCCGTGGAGGGCTCCAGGCAGAGGACCGAGGTCAACAGCATCTTGTTGTCATCCTCTCGGACAGGACGAAGTACATCTCCGCTGCCAAGTGTCGAGAGCATTGTCGCACAGTCGCACAGTCGCACAGTCGCACAGGTGTCGAGGTCGAGGAGTATGGGTACGTCAGCCCGACCGTGCATGTCAAACGGATGTAGTTTAACCTGTCCGCCACGCAATGGTATGCTCACCGCCCTGTCTGTCCAAGAGGTTCATGTGCAATGTCCACGTCGACTCCTAAGATTCACATAACTCAGGCATCATGTCTCCTCGCCTCCATAGTCGGTGGGACGTACCATCACTCAGGCACCGACCGGCCTTCACATGTCGAGTTTCGCTCCCCGATCGTGACCCTTTCTACTAACGACACGCTACACGCTACCACGCACCACGCTACCACGCATACAGCGGCTACACGCTACACGTCACACGACTACACGCTCACTCTACATACGCACACGCTACCACGCTACCAAGCCATGCCAGAGCCCCCGAATCAAGCAGTGGGACGTCGGAATGCTGAGCACTCCTCTGTCACAGCACCCAGCTGCGATGTTTCCTGACGGGCAACGACTCACCAAGCCTGTCCGACCAATCGTCAGGAGAACGAAGATGATGTCGTTACCCTAAGACTTCGATTCATGTCCCCTCGATTCGGGCCAAATGCATAGTCGCATGTCCTCGGAGCGTCATGGAGCTGAAGATGCGCGGGGAGGGGGTCGTATCGAAGTCCTTCTCGAACGCAGATCTTCTCTACCCAATACGACCGCCCAACACATCTA
>JAJSRW010001143.1:0-12500 GCA_022414725.1 Microglena sp. YARC
CCACCCACTATCTCACCACGACAACCCACCATCCACCACCCACTATCCGACCACCACCCCATCATTCCAAACCACTATCTACCACCACATCACCACCTCCACCACCCACTATTTACCCCCACCCACATCCCACCACCCACTATCTACCACCACCCAACCCACCATCCACCACCACCACATCCACCACCCACTATCTGACCACCACTCCACCCACCAATCCACCCACCCATATCTACCACCACCTCACCCACCGTTACCACCCACTAGATCTTACCACCACCCCATCCCACCATCCACACCCACTAGTCCGACCACCACCCACTATCTACCACACCCACCTAGCATCCACCACCGAGCACATCCACCAACCCATAATCTACCACCACGCACCCACTACCACCACCACACCACCATCCACCACCCACCTATCTACCAACCACGCACCCACTACCATCACCACCACCACCATCCACCACCCACTTCTTACCACGCACGCACCCACTAACCACCACCACCACCCCCACCATCCCACCACCGACTATCTACCACCACGCACCCACTACCACCACCAACCACTCCACCACCCCCACTAGTCTTACACCACGCACCCACTACCACCACCACCAATCCACCACCCACTATCTACCACCACGCACCCACTACCCACCACCACGCACCACCATCCACCAACCACTATCTACCACCAACCACCCACCATCCACCACCCACTATCTACCACCACCCACCCACCATCCACCACCAAATCCACCAACCCACTTTCACCACCACGCACCCACTACCACCACCACCACCACCATCCACCACCCTCACTATCTACCACCACGGCACCCACTACCACCACCACACCACCACCATCCACCTCCCACTATCTGCCACCACGCACCCACTACCACCACCACCACCACCATCCCACACCACTATCTACCACCACGCACCCAGCTACCACCACCAACTCAACCACCATCCACCACCCACCATCACCACCATCACCACCATCCACCCACCAATCACCGACCACCACCCACACACACACCACCACCATCCACCACCCACTATCTACCACCACCACCACTACCACCACCACCACCACCATCCACCACCCACCATCCACCACCATCACCCCACTCCCACCATCACCCACCATCCGCCACCACATCACCAACCATCCACCACCATCACCCACCATCCACCCAACCACCATCACCCACCACCATCCACCACCCATACCCACATCCACCTCACCCACCATCCACCACCATCACCCACCACATCCACACCATTCACCCACCATCCACCACCATCACCACCATCAGCCACCACCACACCCACCACCACCCATGCCACCTCCACCATCCACCATCATCACCACATCCACACCATCACCCACCATCACCACCATCCAACCACCATCCACCATCACCCACCATCCACCATCACCCACCATCCACACCATCCTCCACCACCATCACCCACCATCCACCACCATCCACCACACCATCCACCACTCATCCGCCACCATCCACCATCACCCAACCACCACCATCACCCACCATCCACCATTCCATCAACCCACCATCCACCCATTCCCAACCCACCATCCACCACCATCACCCACCATCCACACCATCCCACCACCCACCATCCACCACCATCCCCACCATCCACCACCATCACCCCATCCACCGCCCATCACCATCCACCACCATTCCACCCCCACCCACAATCCATCACCACCACCATCCACCCACCATCACCCACATCACACACCACCCATCACCCCACCATCCACCACCATCACCACCCCACCACCATGCACCATCACCCACCCACCCACTATCACCACCACCAACCCACCAATCCAACCACACTATCCCACCACCACCACCATCCATCACCACCCCAACCACCATCACCCAACCACACCACCATCACCCACCATCCACCACCATCACCCACCCCACACTCACCACCACCCACCATCACCACCCACTATCCACCAGCATCTCACCCACCTTCACCACCCACTTACCACCATCACCCACCACCACCACCATCACCCACTATCCACCACCCACCTACCCACCACCACCACCATCCCCCACCACAGCCACATCCACCGCGCACCCACTATCACCACCACACCCACCACCACCACCAACCACCCATCTACCCACCACACCCAACTACCACCACACCACCCAATCCACCACCACTATTCTACCACCCACGTCACCCACTTACCCACATTCACCCACCACCACCATCCACCACCCACTATCTACCACCACCATTCACCACCACACTTCCACCACCACCACATCACCACCCACCACCCACTATTCTACCACCACCACCCACCCATCCACCACCCCCCATGCCACCCACCACTTATCTACCAACACCCACTACCACCACCACCACCACCATCCACCACCCACTATCCACCACACGCACCCACTACCCACCACCACCACCACGCATCCACCACCCCACTATCTACCACCACGCACCCACTACCACCACCACCACCACCATCCACCACCCACTATCTACCACCACACCACTTACACCCACCACCACCACCCCCCCACATCACCCACCCACATACCACCACTATCTACCACCACCCACCACTACCACCACCCACCACCACCACTGTCACCACCAACCACACCCACTACACCACCACCATCCACCATCCACCACCCACTATCTCTACCACACGCACCCACCTACCACCACCACCACCCACCACCCCCTCCACCACCCACACCACCACCACCACCATACACCCACTCTACCACACGCACCCACTACACACCACCACCCCACCATCCACCACCCACTATCTACCATCCGCACCACCCACCACCACCACACCACCACCACCCCACATCCAACTATCACACCACGCACCCACTACCACCACCACCATCCAGCCACCCACTACTACCACCACGCACCACCACCATCCACCACCACTATCTACCGACACGCACCCACCCACCATCCACCACTACATACACCACGCCACTTCTTACCACCACGACCCACCCACTACCACCACCGACCATCCACCATATCCACCACCACTACCACTTCTACCACCACGGCACCCACTTACCACTATAACCACTGACACGCCACTACCAACCATCCACCCCACGCATCGCACCCCACGTACCACCACCAACCACCATCCACCACCCACTAACTTACCACCACGCACCTACTACCACCACCACCACCATTCCACCACCCACTATCTACCACCACGCACCCACTACCACCACCACACACCCACCATCCACCCCCCCACTATCCCACCACCACACTATCCACCACCCCATCCACACCCACTATTCCACCACCACCACGCACCAACCAACCACCACGCGACTCACCACCACGCACCATTCACCACCACTCACCCACCATCCACCCACCTCGCACCACACCACCACCATCCACCACCATCACTTCTTTAACCACGGCCACATACCACACCACCATCCACCACCATCACCACACGCACCACTACACCACCAGCCCCACCCACCACGAGCGGCACCCATCCACCACCCACTCTACACCACCACCCACCATTTTTCTACCACCCCACACTACCCCATCCCCACCAAGTCCCCATCTATCCACCACGCACCATCACCCACATCCACCACCTGGCCTCACCCACCATCCACCACCCATCCCACCGATCACACCACCATCCCACCACACTAATCACTACCACGCCCATCCACCCCCACCATGCCACCACCATCCCACCACCCCACCCATCCACCACATTTCACCCAACCATCACCACCATTCATCCACACCATCACCAACCGACACCCCACACATCACCCACCCATCCTTACCCACCCACCCATCATCCACCACCATCCCCACCACTCACACCACCATCACCTACCACCACCACCATCACCACCAGTCCCATCACCCACCCATCCACCACCATCACCCACCATCCCCACCAGCCATCACCACCATCCACCACCATCACCAACCACCACATCACCACCACCACCACCATCACCCACATCCACCACCACCACACCATCCACCACCATTCCCACCCACCCAGCCCCACCACCACCACCATCACACCAACCATTTCGCACCACCATCACCCACCACTCCACCACCATCACCACCATTCCACCATCAACCCACCATCCACCCACCACCCATTCCACCACATCCACCACCACCACCCCACCATCCCACACCCACCATCACCACCATCCAACCACCACCCACCCACATCCAGCCATCCACCACCAATCCACCCTACCACCATCACCCACATGCACCACCATCCACCACCAATCACCACCATCACCACCATCAACACCCACCATCCACCACCATCAACCCATCCACCCACCACCCACCATCTACCACCAGTCCCACCACCACCACCCACATCCACCACATCACCCACCAGTCCACCACTAGCTACCTATCACCATCACCACCACCCACCCACTTTACCCCCGTTCACCACCACACACCACCACTATCTACCCCACCCCCTACCATCCCACCACCACATCCACCCACCTACCACCACTCACCCACCATCCACCACCCACTATCTACCACCATCACCCTCCTTCACAATCCCACACTACACCACCCCCCACCCTACCACCACCCACCCACCATCCACCACCCACATCTACCACCCAACCCTTATCTACCACCACCACCTACACTCCACATCACCATACCCACTCACCTACCATCACACCAGCACCCACCATACCAACACTATCACCACCACGCACCCCCACTACCCACCACCACCATCCACCATCAACCAACCACTATCTACCCACGCACCCACTACCACACCACCACCACCATGCACCACCACGCACCACCACCCTCCAACCACCCACCATCACACCCACTATTCTACCACACGCACCCACTACACCACCACCTACCACCATCCACCACCACATCACCACCACCCACACATCCACCAGACACCTACCCCCACTATCTACCAGCCACCCACCCACCATCCACTACCATCTACCACCCCACATCTACACCAACGCACCCACTACCACCAACACCACCATCCCCCTACCGCACCATCTAACCATCACGCACCCACTCTACGATCACGCACCATACACCATCACCTCCCTCCCTATACCACACGCACCCACTACCACCACCCACCTACCCACCCATTCTACCTACCACCCACCACCACAGCACCACCCACTTTCTACACCCGCACCGACTACCACCACCACACATCTCAACCACCCACTATTCTACCACCACGCACCCACTACCACCACCACCATCCACCACCCACTATCTACACCACCCAACATTCTCACCCACCCACTATCTACCGACCACCCACCCACCATTCCACCCACCATCCACCACCCACATTTCTACCCACCACACCACCACTCCACCACCACCACCACCATACCACCACTATCTACACCACGCACCCAACTACCACCACCACCCACCCCACCATTATCCACCTCCCACTCATCTACCACCACCCATACCCTATCACCATAGCCCACCATCCACCCACCATCACCCACCATTCCACAAACCAATCACCCACCCACTTATCTACCAACCATTCACCACGCTCACCCACCATCCACCACCATCCACCACATCACCACCACCCTACCATACCACCATCCCCACCACCACCATCCACGCCATCCACCATCACCACCACACCACATCACCACCATCCACCACCATCACCCACCATCTCCACCACCATTCACCCACCCACCATCTCACCATCACCCACCATCCACCCCTCACCACCTCCACCACCCACCACCCACCATTCACCCAAACCATTCCAACCACCATCCACCATCCACCACCATCACCCACCATCACCCACCATTCCACATCACCCACCCACCACCATCACCCACCATCCACCACCATCACCCACCATCCACACCATTCCACCCACCAACCACCACCACGCACCCACACATACCACATTCACCACCATCCACCACCATACCTATCCACCACCATCACCCATCCACCACCATCAACCCACTACCCACCACCCCACCACATCACCCACCATCCCACTCTATCCACCACCATCCCACACACCACCACCACCACCCAATATCTACCACACCAACATCCACCAACCACTCTCTAACACAACACCACATCCACCATCCACCCACTAACCACCACTAATTTAACCACTATCCACCACCACCACCATCCTACCACCACCAATCCGCACTATCTACCACCACCACCACACCACACACCACCACCCACTACTACCACCACCCCACCCACCACACCAGCCACCATCCATCCACCACCCACTATCTACCACCACCACCCACCCATCCACCACCACTATCTACCACCGTCGCACCACATACCACCACCCCATCTACCACACTACCAACCACGTACCCACCATCCACCACCCACTATCTATCTACCACCACCCACCCTATCCACCACCATACCAGACACGACCATGCCACCCCATACCACCACCACCACCACCACCACCTCCCACTATCTACCCACCACTCACACTACCACACCACCACCACCATCTTCTACCACACGCACACTACCACCACACCACCACCATCCACCACCCACTATCTACCACCAGCACCCACTCAACCACTACACCACCACATTCAATCCACCCACACTATTACCTGACCACCACGCACCGCACTACCACCACCACCACACCATCCACCACCCCATATCATACCACACCACCCTTCTACCACTTTATCCCACCACCACCTCCACCACCACACTATCTACCACCACGCCCACTACACACCACCACCACATCACCACCTATATACCACCACCACCCACATCATTCAGCCACCACTATACCACCTACCACCACCAGTCCACCATTCCACCACCACTATCTACCACCACGCACCCTACGCACCACCACCACCCATTACACCCCACTATCTACCACACGCACCCACACACCACCAGCCATCCACCTGGCCCACTATCTACCACCGCGCCACTCGACCACCCACTATTCTACACCACCACGCACCCACTACCACCACCACCTACCACCAACCTATCCATCCACCCACGTATCTACCAACCACGCACCCACTCCAACCTCCACACTAATTACTACCACCACGCCCACCCACTCACCACCACTATCTACCACCATCACATGCTACGACACCACCTACCACCATCCACCACCCAGCCACCACCACCATTACTACCACCTATCTTAACCAGCCTCGCAGCCCACTACCACTTACCACCCATACCAACCCACTATCTACCACCGCCACACACCACCACACTTATCTACCACCACCACCCACCATCCACCACCCACTATCTACCACCACGCACCCAGCTAACCACCACCACATACCACTATCACCCACGACCCACTACCCCACCACCGACCACCTACCGCCACCCACAACCACCATCCACCCCCACTATCTACCACACCACCCACCCACCATTCCACCACCCCATCCACTACCCACTTATCTACCACCACCATCCACCACCACCAACCACCACCATCCACCACCAAACCACGACCCACTACCACCATACCACCACCATCCATCCCACCACCACACATCTACCACCACGGCACCCACTTACCACCACCACCACCCCACTCCCCACCACTAACTACCCACTACCACACCACCACCACCATCCACCACCCACCACCAAATCTTGAAATTACCACCACCACCACACCACCACACCCACTACTACCACCCACCACCAACCACACTCATCCACCACCCACTATCTACCACCACGCACCCACTACCCACCACCACCACCACCATCCACCACCCACTATCTACCACCACGCACCCACTACCACCCCACCCACCACCATCCACCACCTTCACTATCTACCACCACGCACCCACTACCACCCCACCACCCACTATCTTACACCACCCACATCTACTAACCACCTTCCCATACCCACCACCATCACCACCACATACACCACCCACCTACCCACCACCACCCATCCACCACCATCACATCTACACCAACCACCACCCACCACACCACCTACCACCCACTATCTACCACCACCCCACCCACCATATAACCATCCACCACCTCCACCACCCACTATCTACCACCACGCACCCACTACCACCACCACCACCACCATCCACCACCCACTATCTACCACCACGCACCCACTACAACCTCCACCACCACCACCATCACCAGCCCACTATCTACCACCACAACACCCACTACCACCACCACCACCACCACCATCCACCACCACTATCTACCACCACGCACCACCCACCACCACCACCACCACCATCCACCACCCACTATCTACCACCACGCACCCACTACCACCACCACCACCACCACCCACTATCTACCACCACCCACTACCCACCACCACCACCACTATCCACCACCACTACCACCATCCACCACCCACACCACCACCCACTATCTACCACCACCACCCACTCCATCACCACCACCACCACCACCACCACCACCATCCACCCACCACTATCTACCACCACGCACCCACTACCACCACCACCATCCACCACCCACTATCTACCACCACGCACCCACTACCACCACACCACCACCACCACCACCCACTATCTACCACCACCCACCACACCATCCACCACCCACCACTATCTACCACCACCCACCCACATCCACCACCACCATCCACCACCCACTATCTACCACCACGCACCCACTACCACCACCACCACCCTCCATCCACCCTATCTACCACCACCACCCACCCACATCCACCACCTCTATCTACCCACCACGCCACCCACCATGTCTACCACCACCACCACTACCACCACCACCATCCACACACTATCTACCACCACGCACCCACCCACACCACCACCACCACTACCTACACCACCCACCACCATCCACCACCACTATCTACGCACCACCCCACCCACCACCATCCACCACACCATACCACCCACATCACCACCACGCACCACCACCCATCCACCACTCACCACCACACACCACCCACCATCCCCACCACCCACTATCTACCACCACCCACCCACCACATCCACCACCACTACACCCACTCTACCACCACGCACCCACTACCACCACCACCACCACCATCCACCACCCACTATCTACCACCACCCACCCACCATTCTAACCACCCCACTATCTACCACCACCCACCACCATCCCACCACCACACCATCCACCACCCACATCTACCACCACCACCCACTACCACCACCACCACCATCCACCACCCACTATCTACCACCACCACCCACTACCACCACCACCACCACCATCCACCACCCACTATCTACCACCACCCACCACCACATCCACCACCACTACTACCACCACCACCATCCACCACCCCACCACCCACTATCTAGCCACCACGCACCCACTACCAACCACCCACCATCCACCACCCACTATCTACCACCACGCACCACCCACCACCACCACCACCACCATCCACCACCCACTATCTACCACCACGCACCCACTACCACCACCCACACCCATCCACCACCCACTATCTACCACCACCCACCATCCACACCCACTACCACCACCACCACCACCATCCACCACCCACTATTCTACTACCACCACCCCACCACCACCACCACCACCAGCCACCCACTATCTACCACCACGCACCCACTACCACCACCACCCACCACACCACCACCACTATCTACCACCACATCTACCACCACGCACCCACTACCACCACCACCACCATCCACCAATTCTACCACACCTACCACTATCTACCACCACCCACCAGCATCCACCACCCACTCACCTCCCACACATACCACCACCACCCACCACCATCCACCACCCACACTACACTATCACCCACCCCTACCATCACACCACCACCACAACCACCACCACCATCTACCACCATCCACTATCTACCACCACGCACCCACTACCACCACCACCACTCCACCACCCACTACCCACTCAAACAACCACCATCCACCACCACGCACCCACTACCACCACCACACCCCATCCACCACCCACTATCTACCACACCCACCCACCATCCACCACCCACATCTACCACACCCACCACCATCTACTACACCACCCACCCACACACCATCCACCACCACCACCATCACCACCACTCCATCTACACCACCACCCCACTACCCACCACCCACCACACACCACCATTCCACCCACCCACTACCCACCACCCACCCACCCCACCCATCTACCACCACCCACTATCTACCACCACCACCATCCACCACCACCACCACCATCCACCACCACCACCATCCACCATCCACCACCCACTATCTACCACCACGCACCCACTACCACACCACCATCCACCACCCACTATCTACCACCACCACCCACACCACCACCACCATCCACCATCCCACCACCCACTATCTACCACCACCCACCCACCATCCACCACCCCACTATCACCACCACCCACCCACCATCCACCACCACTATCTACCACCATGCACCCACTACCACCACCACACCATCCACCACCCACTATCTACCACCACCCACCCACCATCCACCACCCACTACTTTACCCCCACCCACCATCCACCACCCACTATCTACCACCACCACCACCATCCACCACCACCATCCACCACCCACTATCTACCACCACGCACCCCACTACCACCACCACCACCACCATCCACCACCCACTATCTACCACCAACAACCCACCATCCACCACCAGGGAAAACTCGCTACCTCTTCCCCAGAGGTGCAAATGATTGGCAAAGAGCTGGAGGAGCTGGAAGAGTTGAAGAATAACAGCTGTCCATCCACCCATCCATCCGCTCATGCGTTGAAGCCCGCCGTGCTCACCACCATCAGCACCGGCCACTTGCCTCTTGCCCCATTGCCACAACTACCACCCACCATCCACCACCCACCACCACCACCCACCATCCACCACCACCACCACCATCCACACCACCACCCACCTCCGCACCCACCCACCACCCACCACCACCCCTTCACCACCACCCACCATCCACCACCACCACCATCCACCATCACACCACAACCACCAACCACAACTACACCACACCACCACCCACACCATCGCCACCACACCCCACTCCACCCACCCACCCCCCACCATCCACCACCACCACCCACCTCCACCCACCACCACCCCACCACCACCCCTCCACCACCACCCACCCATCCACCACCAACCACCATCCACAATCACCACCACCCCACCAACCACACTACCACCCACCACCCACCACCAGGGAAAGCTGGCAACCTCGTCCCCAGAGGTGAGACTGACAGGAGAGGAGCTGAGGAAAACAGTTTTCCATCCACCCATCCACCACCACCCACCCACCTCTTCCCCCCCTGACACCACCATCAGCACCCTCCCCTCACCTCTTGCCCCAATGCCAAAACTACCACCCACCATCCACCACCACCCAACCTCCCCTTACCCCCTTACCCTCACCATCACGACTCGCCTCTTGCCCCATTGCCACAACTACCATCCACCGACCACCACCCACAACTACCACCCACCACCCACCACCCACCACCAGGGAAAGCTGGCTACCTCTTCCCCAGGGGTGAGACTCACTGGAGGGGAGCTGAGGGAGACGGCTTTCCATCCACCCATTGACCACGCACCCCCCTCTTCCCTCCTCACCACCACCATATGCACCCGACACTCGCCTCTTGACCCATAGCCACAACTACTATCCACCACCATCACCCACCACCCACCATCCACCACCCACCATCCACCACCCGCCACCAGGGAAAGCTGACTACCACGTTCCCAGAGGTGAGACTGGCAGGAGAGGAGCTGGAGCAAAATAGCTGTCCATCCACCCATCCATCCGTTCATGCGTTTACGCCCGCCATGCACACCACCATCAGCATCCAACACCCGCCACTCGCCTCTTGCCCCATGCCACAACTACCACCCACCATCCACCACCACCCACCACCCACCACCACCACCCACCATCCACCATCCACCCACCACTCACCACCACCATCCACCACCATCACCCACCACCACCACACACCATCAACCACCCACCACCAGGGAAAGCTGGCTACCTCATCTCCAGAGGTGAGACTCACTGGAGAGGAGCTGGAGGAGCTGAGGAAGACAGCAACAGAGCAAGACGCTCTTATCAATGGCTACCAGAAAGAGAACGAGTTGGCCATGAAGAAGATCAAGGTAAGATTTGACTGTTCCTCGCTGCACACATGTAACTCGCACTGACACACACATGTCCTGCTCTGGCTTGTTTTGACTTATTTTTTATAGCAAAAAATTACAGAGCAGGACGCTCTTA
>JAJSRW010001143.1:17500-33236 GCA_022414725.1 Microglena sp. YARC
TGCTTATGACATTAACTGAGCAAGACATGATTTCAGGAGTTAATGGAAACGATTGAATGTCTCATTCTAGTTATTTCAATGAGTACCGGTAGTGTTATGCTGAACAAGATGTTGGAATTATTGCAGTATTATATGTACACTCCTTGCAGGTCCTAGAACAGTGTACCCTAATATTGTACCATGAACCATGAACCAGTGTAACATGATTAAGTACAAACGTTCAGTTGCATAAATGGATTTTATTAAAATGGAAACCGTCAAATGTGTAACGTCAATTTATATTCCTGTTAAAAACCCCGTCAAATGTAAACCGTCAATTTATAATAAAACCCCCAAAAAAAGCCGTCAAATTTTGCAACTGTTAAATTTTGAGAGCAGTACGGTATTTCATATATTATATTTGCTATGTTATATTTCATATATTATATTTGCTATGTTATATTTCATATATTATATTTGCCATGTTGCTATGTTATATTGCCATGTTGCTATGTTATATTGCCATGTTGATATGCCATGTTAGATTGCCATGTTGATATGTTGCCATGTTGCTATATTGCTATGTTGCTATGTTATATTGCCATGTTGCTATGTTATATTTCATATATTATATTTGCTATGTTATATTTCATATATTATATTTGCCATGTTATATTTCATATATTATATTTGCCATGTTATATTTCATATATTATATTTGCTATGTTATATTTCATATATTATATTTACCATGTTATATTTCATATATTATATTTGCCATGTTATATTTCATATATTATATTTGCTATGTTATATTTCATATATTATATTTGCCATGTTATATTTCATATATTATATTTGCCATGTTATATTTCATATATTATATTTGCTATGTTATATTTCATATATTATATTTGCTATGTTATATGTCATATGTTATATTTGCTATGTTATATTTCATATGTTATATTTGCTTTATTATATTTCATATATATCCATTGCTATATTATATTTCATCTATGGTGCAGCCCTACAGGAGCTCGAGGATCATTTAATCATCAATTGCTATATTTTTTTCGCCCGTCAGGGTTGGGCAAGTCCCTTTAGCCTATTTGGCCTACCCCTGGACTCCAACATACATACATTTGTACATTCATACATACACCCATATATTGCTATGTACATGTATATATTGCTATACATACATTTGAACATACACCCATGTATTGCTATATCCCCTCAGGAGCTCGAGGAGCAGTTGCACAATTCAGAAGCTATGGTTGCAGAGGAGGCTTTTCGCGCCGATCGAAAAAGCTTGGTGGCACACGAGGGCACCCAAGGCGGCAAAGTGCAAGTGGCTACCAAGCTCAAGCAGATACTTCACCTGCAGTCGGATTTGGAGGTGGGTGTGTCATCTGTCGGTTTGTCAATATCCTACTGGTTCCCTAAATTATCATACTATATATTGTACATACATGCCATACATATGTATGTACAGGATATGGTATCATACATGCCATCCTGTACATACATGCCATACATATGTATGTACAGGATATGGTATCATATGTTGACAACAAGATCTCTCTCTCTCTCTCTCTCTCTCTCTCTCTCTCTCTTTCTCTCTGGTTCACGATGTTACACAATTATATTGCGGTCCAGCCGAACAGTAAAAACGAAAACATCTTAATTTAGAACCAAGAAATCATCTCTCTCTCTCTCTCTCTCTCTCTCTCTCTCTCTCTCTCTCTCTCTCTCTCTTTCTTTCTCTCTGGTTCACGATGTTACACAATTATATTGCGGTCCAGCCGAACAGATAAAAACGAAAACATCTTAATTTAGAACCAAGAAATCATCTCTCTCTCTCTCTCTCTCTCTCTCTCTCTCTCTCTCTCTCTTTCTTTCTCTCTGGTTCACGGTGGTACGCAATTATATTGAGGACCAGCCGAACAGTAAAAACGAAAACATCTTAATTGAGAACCAAGAAATAATCTGTCTCTCTCTCTCTCTCTCTCTCTCTCTCTCTCTCTCTCTCTCTTAATGTGTTTCATTTGTTGCTTGCAGGGCCTGCAGGAGCAAAGTGCTGCTCGAGAAGGGGAGTTGAAGGCACAGGTGGGTCATGGCTTTTGGGCACTATCGTGGAGGAGGGGAAATCATAAAAAACGAATAACACAAATTAAGATAGAGAAGAAGAAGGGGGTTTGAAGGCACAGGTGGGTCTTGGCTTTGGGGCACAGGTGGAACATGGAATCGCCCACTATCGAGGGCGAGGGGGAGGGGCGTTTGGGAGGACGGGGAGCTTAGAAAAACGAATGACACAAATTAAGATAGAGAAGAAGAAGGGGGGTTGAAGGCACAGGTGGGTCTCGGCTTTAGGGCACAGGTTGGACATGGCTATGGGGAACACTCTGAGCAGCATACTGCAATGGCATATGAGCTTGCAGCATCTTGCCAACAGGGGGACGCAACCTCTGACAGCAGTGCCTCACCTTCATCAGCTGGGCGGCATCTTGAGTGTATGAGTGAGCACGCAACAGAAAATCACCAACAGATAAGACCACCCCCTGACCGCGCGCGACCCCCTGACCACCCCCTGACCGCGCTTTGACATCATCTACTGAGCAGAACTTTCGAGGTCATCAAGAAAAACGAGAGACACAAATTAAGATAGAGAACAGTAGAGAAGAAGAAGTGCTGCTTGAGAAGGGGAGTTGAAGGCACAGGTGGGTCTTGGCTTTGGGGGTGGGCCATGGAATCAACCCCTTTTCAGGGAGGAGGGGGAGGGGCGTTTGGAGGGAGGGTAAGGCAAGAAAAACGAATGACGCAAATTAAGATAGAGAACAGTAGAGAAGAAGAAGTGCTGCTGCGTAATGGGAGTTGAAGAAAGAGGTGGGTCTTGGCTTTGGGGCCCGCATTCAGGGATGACGGGGAGGTGTGTTTTGGAGGAGGGGATGTCAAGAAAAAGTAATGACACAAATGAAGATAGAGAAGAAGAAGTGCTGCTCGATAATTGGAGTTGAAGGCACAGGTGGGTCATGGAACCGCCCCACTTTCATGGAGGAGGGGGAGGGGCGTTTGGAAGGAGGGGAAGTCAAGAAAAACGAATGACACAAATTAAGATAGGGAATAGTGGAGAAGAAGAAGAAGAAGTGCTGCTTGATAAGTGGAGTTGAAGGCACAGGTGTGTCATAGCTTTGGGGCCCACTTTCGGGGACGAGGGGGAAAGACGTTTGGGAGGAGGGGAAGTCAAGAAAAACGAATGACACAAACTAAGATAGAGAAGACGAATTGCTGCTCGATAAATGGAGTTGAGGGTACGGGTAGGTCGTAGCTTCACTTTTCAGCTAGTAGCAGCAGCTTCTACACGGCCCCTCTGGCTAGCTAGCCAGCCAAACCTGGTGCAACTTAGAGGGGGAAAGACGTTTGGGAGGAGGGGAAGTAAAGAAAAACGAATGACACAAACTAAGTTGGAGAAGAAGAATTGCTGCTCGATAAATGGAGTTGAGGGCACGGGTGGGTCATAGCTTCTCTTTTCAGCTACCAGCAGCAGCTTCTACACGGCCACTCTGACTGGCTAGCCAGCCAAACCTGGTGCAACTTAGTGCACCTTGAAGCTGACACAGCCAGCTCTATTTTGGCTACGAGCAGCATCTTCTAGACAGGTCTCCTGACTGGCTACTTCGGCCAAAGCAAATGCAGCCTAGTGCACATGGAAGCTTCTTTTTCAGCTATAGGCAGCAGCTTCTAGGCAGCTCCTCTGGCTTGCTATATCAAGCCCCAGCCAGACCTATCGCAACCTAGTGCAGTTGGCAACACTCCAAGTTGGGGACAATACAGGAGAGCTGGTTGTGTCAGCTTCAAGGTGCTTTTCTGAGCAGCTTCTAGGCAGATAGATCCCCCCACCCACCCCCACCGCCACCGCCACTTACCCCACACACCCTGACGCAACCCAACCCAACCCAACCTGTGAGCACTTGATACACACACACACGCACACATCCAGATCCCCCCACCCCACCCCCACCGCCACCGCCACCCACCCCACACACCCTGACCCAACCCAACCCAACCTAACTGCATGCACTTTGCAGATTGACAAGCTTCGAAGGGAAAAGAAAGCACTTGAGGCGAATTTGGGAGGCGTGGATCTGAAGGTCATGCAGGTGGGTTATTGACATCATGAGGTGCTGATGATGATGATGATGAGGAAGAGGGGAGTGATAAGGACAAGGATGGCGGTGGTTGTGGAGATGAGGGTGGTGGTGGTGTCGGGATGAGGATGATGGTGGTGGATCTGAAGTTCATGCAGGTGCGCTATGGACATCGTGAGGTGCTGATGATTCTGATGAAGAGGATAATGATAAGAACGAGGATGGTGGTGGTTGTGGGGATGAGGATGGTGGTGGTGGTGGTGGATCTGAAGGTCATGCAGGTGCGTTATGGTCTTATGGACATCATGAGGTGCTGCTGATGGTGATGAAGAGGAGGAGAGTGATAGGAATGAGTATGGTGGTGGTTGTGGGGATGAGGATGGTGGTGGTGGGATCTGAAGGTCATGCAGGTGCGTTATGGATATCACAAGGTGCTGCTGCTGATGATGATGCTGTTGATGATGGAGGGTAGAATGAATAGGACGAGGATGGTGGGAGTTGAGGATGGTGGTGGTGGTAGTGGTGGTGGTAGTGGTGGTAGTGGTGGTGGTGGTAGATCAAAGGTCGTGTGTGCTGGAGCCCCCAGATTCACCCCATTGTCCGTTTGTCCGACCGACCGACGACCGGGACGAAGCCTGACACGTCAGCAAACTGTCTCATAAATAACTGGCTTCAGTCAGCTCCATCGTTGCAACCTGTCGTTCCGTTGCCTACACTCTCCACCAATTTTCTGGGTCTCTTGCGATGCTGCATAGGACTGGTCACTGGGTCAGGCGGTTTCACCACTTGCTGGACCTCTGCACTATGTTAGGCTGTTGTGGTGGGTGGTGTGGTGTGGTTGTGGTGCGTGGTGGTGTGGTGTGGTTGGGTGGTGTGGTGTGGTGTGGTTGTGGTGGGTTATGTGGTGTGGTTGTGGTGGGTGTTTCAATGTTTGTTTCTCTTATCCTTCAATCTTTTGATTTTTGGAAGAGCCCCCCCCCCCCTCCCCCCTGTGAGCGGTCTCCCCCCGAGTCTCCCGTTGTCCGTTTATCTATCGTGTTGTCGGCACATAACCCTGGCCCTAACTGGCTCCTGTCACCCCCACACCCCCACACCCCCACCCACACCCCCACCCACCCACACACACACACACCCACACACCCACCCACACACCCACACACCCACACCCCACACCCACACCCACACCCACACCCCCCCCCACACACACACACACCCACACCCCCACCCACACCCCCACACCCCCACACCCCCACCCACACCCCCACCCACACCCCCACACCCCCACACACCCACCCACACACCCACCCACACCCACACACCCCCACACCCCCACCCACACACCCACCCACACACCCACCCACACCCCCACACCCCGTTTATCTATCACGTTGTCGCCACATAACCCTGGCCCTAGCTGGCTCCTGTCATAAACCTCGACTTCGGTCCGCTGCACTCAATTTTGGTGCCACCTGTCGCCTTGATAGCCAACACTCTCCAGCAATTTTTCGCATCACCTGCGACGCGTCTAGGATTTGTCTTGGCCTCTGTCACACTGTGTGACTATAAATTGGAAAACAGTGAGCAGCCAAGAGTAGGCCGAAAAACATGCAACAATTCAAATTCAAATTTAAATTTCACGCTGTGGCCAACCTGTGGGCCGAAAAATCATGTAATAATTCAAATTTAAATTCAAATTTCACGCGGTGGCCAACCTGCAGGCTGAAAAACATGGAATACGTCAAATTCAAATTTCATGCGGTGGCTAACCTGCAGGCTGAAAACATGTAACAATTCAAATTCAAATATCGCTGTGTGACCAACCTGCAGGAAGGAGATGTAACAATTCAAATTCAAATTCAAATATCGCGATGTGACCAACCTGCAGGAAGGAGATGTACTGGTGAAGCAAGTGAAGGAGGAGATGGAAAAAGTACGAGAGCACTACAAAGGAGTGGTGGATGAATTACAGTCGAAATTGAAATGGTGCGTCGTCCTAAATACCACAACCACAAAGACAACACAACCAAACCACCATCCAACCACCAACACCACACTAACACCACCACACAACTACCACACTAGCACCACCACACAACCACCACACTAA
The DNA here is from genome assembly GCA_022414725.1 of Microglena sp. YARC. Classification (NCBI taxonomy): domain Eukaryota; kingdom Viridiplantae; phylum Chlorophyta; class Chlorophyceae; order Chlamydomonadales; family Chlamydomonadaceae; genus Microglena; species Microglena sp. YARC. Next base: position 23,738 of record JAJSRW010001143.1, read on the forward strand.
CACCACCACACCAACACCACCACACCCCTGTATGTATATCCAAAACCTGCCATGCCCTATTCCCCCCATCTGTAAGTACCACCACCATCCAACACACCACCACCAACCACACACCACCACCATCCAAACACACCACCACACCACCCACCACACACCACCAACCACCACCACACCCACCACATCACACCAACACACCAGCACCATCAACACACACACACCACCATCCAAACACCACCACCACATCAACCACCAAACACACCACCACCACCAACACACCACCACATCACCACCAACACAACCAAACCACCACACCACATCCAACCACCACCACCACATCAACCACCAACACAACCAACCACCACACATCCACCACCACACCACCACCACATCAACCACAACACACCACCAACCCACCAATCCAACCACCACCACCACATCAACCACCAACACACCACCACATCAACCACCAACACACCACACCACCACATCAACCACCAACACACATCCAACCACCACACCACATCCAACCACCACACCACCACATCAACCACCAACACACCAACCACCATCAACCACCAACCACCAACACATCAACCACCAACACACCACCACCATCCAACCACCACCACCACATCAACCACCAACACATCCACCACCACCACATCCAACCACAACACCACCACATCAACCACCAACACACCAACACCATCCAACCACCACCACCACATCAACCACCAACACACCAACACCACCATCAACCACCAACCACCAACCACCACACCACATCAACCACCAACACACCCACCACCACCACCACATCCAACCACCACCACCACATCAACCACCAACACACCACCACCATCCAACCACCACCACCACATCAACCACCAACACACCACCACCATCCAACACACCAACACAACCACCAACATCCAACACACCACCACACACCACCACACATCCAACCACCACCACACATCAACCACCAACACACCACCACCATCCACCACCAACCACCACATCAACCACCAACACACCACCACATCCAACCACCACATCCACCAACCACCATCAACCACCAACACACCACCAACACCAACCACCACCATCCAACCACAACACCACACATCAACCACCAACACACCAACACATCAACACCAACACCACATCAACCACCAACACACCCCACCACCAACACACCACACCATCAACCACCAACACACCACACCACCAACACCACCAACCCACATCAACCACCACACCATCCAACACACCACCACATCAACACACCAACACCACCACCACCATCCAACCACACCACCAAACACCAACACACCACCACCACCACACCACCAACACCACCACCACACACCCACTCAACCACCAACACCCAACACACCAACACCAACACACCACCACACCACCACAACACACACCAACACATGTACCAACACACCACACCAGACACACCAACACCAACACACCAAACATCCAACCACCACACACCACACCACCTCACCACCACCACAACACAACACCACCACACATCAACACCACCACACCACCAACACCATCACCAACACAACACCACACCACACCACACACCACACAACACCAACACCACCACACCACCAACACCACCACACCACCAACACCACACACACAAACACCACACACCACCACACCATCACCACCACCACACACAACAACACCACCAACACCATCAACCACCACCACCATCCACCACCACCACCACCACACCACCACCACCACAACAACACCACCAAACCACCATCACCACCACACACCACACCACCAAACACCAACACCAACACCAATCCAACCACCAACACCTCACCACACCACCACACAACCAACACCACCAACACCATCCAACCACCAACACCTCACCACACCACCAACACCAACACCACCAACACCATCCAACCACCACACACCAAACACCACCAACACCATTCACCAGTCCACCACCACCATCCAACCACCACAACCACCATCACCACCACCAACACCACCAACACCATCCAACCACCAACCATCCACCACACACCTCACCACACCACCACACCACCACAACACCATCCAACCACCATCACCACACCACCAACACCAACACCACCAACACCATCCAACCACCAACACCTCACCACACCACAACACCACACAACACACCATCCAACCACCAACACCTCAACAACACCACCAACCACCACCACACCACCACCACACCATCCAACCACCACCACCTCACCACACCAACAACACCACAACCACCATCCAAACCACCACACCACCACACACACACCATCCAACCACACCACACCACCCACCAACCACCACCAACCACACATCCAACCACCACACCACCAACACCACAACACACCAACCAACACCACCATCCAACCACCACCACCACAACACACACCACCACCACCCACACACCACACACCAACCACCATCCAACCACCACACACCACCAAACACCACCACAACCACCATCCAACCACCAACACCAACAACACCCAACCCACCAACACCACACCACCACACCACCACCATCCAACACACACCACACCAAACACCACACCACCACCAACACCACACACCAACACAACATCCAACCACCACACCACCACACCACCACCACCACCAACCACCATCCAACCACCACACCACCACCAACACCACAACCACCATCCAACCACCACACCAACAACAACACCACAACCACCATCCAACCACCACACCACCACCAACACCACAACCACCATCCAACCACCACACCACCACCAACACCACAACCACCATCCAACCACCACACCACCACCAACACCACAACCACCATCCAACCACCACACCACCACCACAACCACCATCCAACCACCACACCAACACCAACACCACAACCACCATCCAACCACCACACCAACACCACAACCACCATCCAACCACCACACCACCACCAACACCACAACCACCATCCAACCACCACACCAACACCAACACCACAACCACCATCCAACCACCACACCACCACCAACACCACAACCACCATCCAACCACCACACCACCACCATCACCACAACCACCATCCAACCACCACACCACCACCACAACCACCAACCACCATCCAACCACCACACGAACCACCATCCAACCACCACACCACACCACACAACCACCATCCAACCACCACACCAACACCAAACACCCAAACCACCATCCAACCACCACACCAACACCACAACCACCATCCAACCACCACACCAACACCACAACCACCATCAACCACCACACCACACCACAACCACCAACCAACACCAACACCACCACCATCCAACCACCACACCAACACCAAAACCACAACCACCATCCAACCACCACACCAACACCTCACAAATAAACAAATACCTAATATTCCCTGTGCCAACCCATGTAAAATCACCACTACATCACACAAATAAACACAAATAGAAAACCCACCACCACCACCACCACATCACACAAATAAACACAAATAGAAAACCCACCACCACCACCACCACCACATCACACAAATAAACACAAATAGAAAACCCACCACCACCACCACCACCACCACATCACACAAATAAACACAAATAGAAAACCCACCACCACCACCACCACCACCACAAAACCATCCCTGTAGGTATATAGAGAACCAAGACCTGCTGAGCAAGAATGACATTCTTATCAAGGAGCAGCAAGAGCTGATTCTGGAGCTTGAGCACAGACTGACTGTTCATGAGGGTCCGCACAGTAGAGGCGGTCAGCAGCGAATTCGAGAACTCACGGCACAGGTCACCTCCCTCTCTAAGGTGCTCATGTGGGAAAGGGTGGTGCGTGTGTGTTTGTGTGGGTGGGTGGGTGTGTGTGTGGGGGGGTAAAACAAAAAACCTATTATAGGGGCCAAACAGTAAAGGCGGTCAGCAGCGAATTTTAGAGCTCACGGCACAGGTCACCTCCCTCTCTAAGGTGCTCATGTGGGAAAGGGTGGTGCGTGTGTGTGTGCGGGGGGGGGGGGGCGGGGGGGGGGGGTTTAAAACAAAAAACCTATTATAGGGGGCCAAACAGTAGAGGCGGTCAGCAGCGAATTCGAGAACTCACGGCACAGGTCACCTCCCCTCTCTAAGGTGCAGATTCAGACCATACAAACTGATATATTAGTGGCGTGGGTTTGTAGGGGGGGGGGGGGGGGGGGGGGGGGGGGAGGGCAAAACAATATACTTCTGAATATAGACGCACGAACAGTAAAGGTGGTCAACAGCGAATTAAAGAGCTCACAGCACAGGTCACCTCCCTCTCTAAGGTGCAGATTCGGGTCATAAAAAACTTATTTCTGTGTGGTGTGTGTGGGGGGGTGGTGGGTGGGGGCAAAAACACTCCCGAATATAGGGGTCAACACAGTAAAGGCGGTCAACAGCGAATTTTAGAGCTCGTGGCACAGGTCACCTTCCTCCCTAAGGTGCACATGCGGGCAAGGGTGTGCGTGTGTGTGTGTGTGTGGGGGGGGGGGGGGGACATAAACTTCTGAGTATAGACGCACAAAACAGTGAAGGCGGTCAACAGCGAATTAAAGAGCTCCACGGCACAGGTCACCTCCCTCTCTAAGGTGCAGATTTGGGGAAAGGGGGATGGGTGTGGGGAGGGGGGGGCAAAACATAAACTTCTGGGTAAGCAGGTCCACACAGTGATTGCAGTCAACATCGAATCAGAGAGCTCGCGGCGCAAGTCACCTCCCTCTCTAAGGTGCAGATTCGGGTCATAAAAAACTTATTTCTATGTGACGTGTGTGTGTGTGTGTGTGTGTGGGGGGGGGGGGGGAGAACTTAAACTTCTGGTTAAAGAGGCCCACACAGTGATTGCAGTCAACATCGAATCAGAGAGCTCGCGGCGCAGGTCACCTCCCTCCCTAAGGTGCTCATGTAGGAGAGGAGGGGGGGGGGGGGGGGGGGGGGGGGGAACTTAAACTTCTGGGCATATAGGCCCACACAGAAAAGGCGGTCAACAGTGAATTCAAGAGCTCGTCGCCACAGGTCACCTCCCTCTCCAGAGTGCAGATTCGGACAATAAAACCCGATTCTTGTGTGGCGTGGGTGGGTGGGGTGTGGGGGGAGCTTCTGAATACAGGGGTCCACCCAGTAAAAGGCGGCCAACAGCGAATGAAAGAGCTCACAGCACAGGTCATTTCCCTCTCTAAAGTGCACATGTGGGAAAGGGTGGGTGGGGGGGGGGGGGGCAAAACATAAACTTCTGAGTATAGAGGTACACACAGTACAGGGGTCAACAGTGAATCAGAGAACTCACGGCACAAGTCACCTCCCTCTCTAAGGTGCAGATTCGGGTCATAAAAAACTTATTTCTGTGTGACGCGTGGGTAGTTGGGGGGGGGGGGGGGGGGGGGGGGGCAAAACATAAACTTCTGGTTAAAGAGGCCCACACAGTGATTGCAGTCACATCAAATCAGAGAGCTCGCGGCGCAGGTCACCTCCCTCCCTTTAGATGCTCATGTAAGGAGAGGGAGGGGGGGGGGGGGGGGGGGGGGGACTTAAACTTCTGGGCATATAGGCCCACACAGTGAAGGCGGTCAACAGTGAATTCAAGAGCTCGTGACAGGTCACCTCCCTCTTTAAGAAGCAGATTCGGGCCAAACAAACTGATTTGTTAGTGGCGTGGGTGCGTGGGTGTGTAGGGGGGGGGAGGGTTGGGGGGGGGGGGGGGCAAAAAAACTTCCAAATATAGGGGTCAAACCACAGTAAAGGCGGTCAACAGCGAATTTTGGAGCTCACGGCACAGGTCACCTTCCTCCCTGAGGTGCACATGTGGGAAAGGGTGTGTGTGTGTGTGTGGGAAAGGGTGGGTGGTGGTGGGGGTGGGGGGGGGGCAAAAAAACTTCCGAATATAGGGGTTCATACAGTTTAAGGTGGTCAACAGCGGAGCAGAGAGCTCACTGCGCAGGTCACCTCCCTCTCTAAGGTGCAGATTTGGGGAAGGGGGATGGGGGGGGGGGGGGGTCAAGGGCAAAACTTAAAACTTCTGGGTTATAGGGGTCCAGGGGGGGGGGGGGGGGTGCAAACAGTTTCAAGCCATAGGTGTCCACACAGTGGGGTGGGGGGGTGCAAACAGTTTCAAGCATAGGTGTCCACACAGGGGGGTGGGGGGGTGCAAACAGTTTCAAGCATAGGGTCCACACAGTGGGGTGAGGGGTGCAAACAGTTTCAAGCATAGGGTGTCCACACAGTGGGGTGGGGGGTGCAAACAGTTTTCAAGCATGGGTGTCCACACAGGGGGGTGGGGGTGCAAACAGTTTCAAGCATAGGGTGTCCACACAGTGGGGTGGGGGGGTGCAAACAGTTTCAAGCATAGGGTGTCCACACAGTGGGGTGGGGGGGTGCAAACAGTTTCAAGCATAGGGTGTCCACACAGGGGGGGGGGGTGCAAACAGTTTCAAGCATAGGGTGTCACACAGTGGGGTGGGGGGTGCAAACAGTTTCAAGCATAGGGTGTCCACAGCAGTGGGGGGGGGGGTGCAAACAGTTTTCAAGCATAGGGTGTCCACACAGTGGGGGTGGGGGTGCAAACAGTTTCAAGCATAGCCATAGGGTGTCCACACAGTGGGGTGGGGGAAGAAGAACCGGCTGCAAACAGTTTTCAAGCATAGGGTGTCCACAAACGGCAGTGGGGTGGGGGGGGGGTGCAAAAACAGTTTCAAAGCATAGGGTGTCCACACAGGGGGGGGGGGGTGCAAACAGTTTCAAGCATAGGGTGTCCACACAGGGGTGGTGGGGGTGCAAACAGTTTCAAGCATAGGGTGTTCCACACAGTGGGGTGGGGGGTGCAAACAGTTTCAAGCATAGGGTGTCCACACAGTGGGGTGGGGGGGTGCTGGGGGTGCAAACGAGTCAAGCATAGGGTGTCCCACACAGTGGGGTGGGGGGTGCAAACAGTTTCAAGCATAGGGTGTCCACACAGTGGGTGGGGGGTGCAAACACGTTTCAAGCATAGGTGTCCACACAGGGGGTGGGGGGGTCAAACGTTCAAGCATAGGGTTTCCACACAGGGGGGTGGGGGGTGCAAAATCAGTTTCAAGGCATACCACACAGTGGTGTCCACACAGGGTGGGGCGTGCAAACATTTTTCAAGCATAGGTGTCACACAGTATTGGGGTTGGGGTGTGTTGCAAACATTTCAAGCAGTTAGGGTGTCCACACAGTGGGGGTTGGTGGGGGGGAGCAAAAAAGTTTCAGCAATAGGGTTCCCAACAGGGAAAAAAAACATGCCGGTGGGCTTATCGGGGAGTGCAAACAGTTTTCAAGCATAGGGTGTCCACACAGTGGGTGGGGGTGCAAACAGTTTCAATGCATAGGGTGTCCACACAGTGGGGTGGGGGGGGCAAACAGTTTCAAGCATAGGGTGTCCACACAGTGGGGGTGGGGGTGCAAACAGTTTCAAGCATAGGGTGTCCACACAGTGGGAGTCGGGGCCACAAACAGTTTCAAGCATCTTAGGGGTGCCACACAGTGGAGTGGGGGTCGCAAAACAGTTTCAAGCATAGTACACAGTGGGTTGGGGGGTAGTCAAACCCTTTCACAGGTTCACTTCCCCTGCAGGGTTTTACACAGTGGTGGGGATTTAGGTGAAACAGTTTCAAGGCATAGGGGTCCACACACGGAAAGGCGGTGCAACAGCAATTAGAGAGCTTCACCAGTCACTTCCTCTGAAGGTTTAGGGTATATGGCGCGTTTAGGTTTAGTGGTGGCGCTTTAGGTGTGGTGGGAAGTAGGGAATTTGTGTGGTCCGTGGAATTCTTGTTCAAAACGATGGTCACCACTTTGTGAAATTTCAAAACGTCTAAATTCTTTGCTGTCTAGTAAACCTCGGCAGTTGGATCTAGTAACCTCGGCCATTGGCTAAACCTCGGCATCTTGGTCTAGTAACACCTCGGCATTGGTCTAGTAACTCGGCATTGGTCTAGTAACCTCTCACTCGGCATAAACACTCAACCGTGCTATTGGTCTAGCTACCCGGCATTGGTCTAGTAACCTCTCGGGCAGGGTCTATAACCTCCGGCATTTCTGAGTAACCTCGGCATTGGTCTAGTAACCTCGGCATTGGTCTAGTAACCTCGGCATTGGTTCATAGTAACCTCGGCAGGTTATGGAAACTCTCGGCCATTGTTCTGAATACCTCGGCATTGATCACCTCGGCATACCAGCTCACGCAGCAGACGATATTCTCCCCCACACTGCCACCAAGTGCCAGGTTGAATGCACTCAAATTGAAATTCAAATTGAAATTGTTACATCCGAGTAATGTGCCACTCTCAGGACGTTGAAGTTAAAGGACACACACTGCGTAAGCCGGGAACTAGCAGTAGTCACCATAAAAGCAAAGATACTTGATAGTGATAACAAACGAAGATTTATGCATCCTAGGTATGATATATATATGTGATAAGGATAGGGCTGTGCTCTCTTATCTCTCCCCGGATCCTCGATTTGACTGTTCTCGTTTTTTTAATTGTTGTTTAGTCACCAACCAAGGTCTCCTGTTAAGAAATCTTGAATTAGCTCCTTGCGCAAGATCTGAAACAGGAAACCAGGGATAGTTGCTAATCCCCTGGTATTGAAGCCCGTGTGTTGGGTGTTTTCCATAAAGCGCCGACATTGTAAAATACTTCGGAAAGCTAAAAATGAATGCACTCAAACATTTTTTTGTGTTGTGCGACCGTCGCAAATCGGCGACCCAGCGACCACCTGTGGCCGACGGCTCCTGTGTGGCGGTTTAAGGCAAAAATCGGCCCTGTTCCGCCACAAATGCGACCACGAGTAGTGATTTGTGCCCTGGGTCGCACCCTTGTCGCACCTGGTGCACAGGCCCAGCCAGAGCACAGGCCCAGCCAGGTAGCTAGCAGCTAGCTATATGACTGACTCAAACACACTATTGCGGAACAGCTCACAAAAAGGTTCACCACCATGTCCCAAGGTGCATTTTGGGGGCCTCATGAAAAATGGTCCGAAAGACAGTGTTTTTTATTTGTCGACCGTCGCACATTGTGTGCGCGCGGTCGCCACCCGTGCGACCCTTCAGGGTGGCAAATCGGTCGAAATGGGCCGCTTGGTCGCCACCGATGGCGACCCTCAGGTTCAGTTTGATTTGTGCCCTTGTGTCGCAGCCAAAAGTGCCTCCCTGGAATAGGCATCATTAGTTGTCCTCCCCTGCCCCTTCTTCATCATCAGCTTCTTTCTCCTTTATCGTTATCCAGTCTCATCACCACCACCATCACTACATCATCACCCATCTGCACCCCCACCCCACAATCATCAACACCGCTACCACCATCACCACCACCATTACCACTCCCACAAAACCATCACCACCACTGTCACCTAACAATGATCACCCAACGCCACCAACACCACTATCACCAACACCAGTATCTTCTCCTGTTGGTGTG
>JAJSRW010001635.1:0-37595 GCA_022414725.1 Microglena sp. YARC
ACCCCAAGGAGAGAGATTCCCACACCCACACCCCACCACCCAGCCACCCACACCACCCAACCACCGTCACTCCCCACCACCCCACCCACCACCCCACCACCCACCCACCACCGCCACACCAGCGCTCCACTCTCGACACACCCACCACCACATACATCTACCACGCCACCCCACCCGCACCACTACACACCACCCACCGCCACGGTCCACCACCACCACCACCACCACCTCATACCCCCACCACCACAACAGCCCCACCGCGCCACACTATCTCCACCACCGGATCACCACACACACCGCCCCACCGGACCACCCCTCACCACCCCACACACACACCCACAAGCCCACACACCCACACACCACGCCAAACACACCACCCCAACACCACCCACACCACACCAACCCACACCTTACCAACCACCACGCCACCACCGCACCACGCCACCCATCACACCCAACGGCCACCCACACACACCCTCACCTACCTCACCACCCAGACAACCCTACCACCCATTCACCCACCACCGCCCTCCACCATACCACACACCACCACCTGCCCACCACCACCCACCAGCTACAACCCGACAACCCACCTACCCACCCACGCCACCACCACACCAACACCCCACCACCCAATCCACTCAACTCACCCACCACCAACCCACCCACCACCACTACCCACCACCTCACATCACCCCACGCACCCACCACCCACCACCCACACACACACCGCACCCACACACCCAACACCACACACCACGCACCCATCAACACACCTCGCACCACCACTACACACCCACCCACCACCACCAGTTCACCACCCCCACCCACCACCCACCACAATAGCACCACCTGTTGAGCATATCCACCTGCGCCGCGACCACCACACTCACTAGCCACGCACCAACCCCACCAACCCACCGCACCCACCACCACCTCACCACCCCACCACCAGTTCAACCCACCTACCACGCACCACCCAGCAGCCGCCCCCCACAGCCGACCTCAGATCACCCAGCACTGCACCACACCCACCACCAAACCCACCACCTCGACCACCACCACCACCCACCACCCACCACCCACTCACCGACCGCCACCGCTCACCCACCACCACCCCACCACCCCACCACCTGCCCACCACCCACCACCCACCACACCCACCACCCCGCCACCCACCACCCACCATCCCGCACCCACCACGCACCGCACCACCACCACCCACCCACCAACATTTAGCCACCACCACCACGCCCCCAACCCGCACCACCCACCACCAGCAGCCACCACCACCGGCCCACCCGCCACGCTCCCACCCACACCACCACCACCACCACCCACCACCCCCACCACCACCCACCACACACCCCCAGCGGCACCACCCACCTACCCTGCACTCACCGCCAGACACCCCCACCCACCACCCCCACCACCACCACCCACGCACCCTCACCACCGCACCCACCCACCACCACCACCCCAGCCGACCACCGTTCCCACCACCACCCACCCACCCTGGTGGCCACCACCCACCACCACCACCCACACACCACGCACCACCACCCACCACCCGAGCTCACCACCACTCCAACACACCACCCCACCACCCACCACCCACCACCCACCCCAGCCACCACGCCCCACCACCCACCACCCACACCACCCCACCCACCACCACCCACCCACCCCCACACCACCACACCCACCACCACCACCACACCACGATGTCACCCACCACCCACCACCACCCACCACCCTGCACCACCCACACACACCCACCCAACCACCCACACGCACGTCACCTGCACCACCCACCACCGCTCACCTCTCACCCACCACCCCCACCACCCACCACCCACCACCACCACCACCCACCACAACCACCACCACACACCACACCACCCACCACCACACCACCACACCCCACCACCCACCACCCTCACCACCTTAAGTGCACCACCGCCCACCACCCACCACCGTGCACCACGCCCACCACCCACCCACCACCACCATCCACCCCACACCACCCACCACCACCACCCACCACCAACACCACCCCACCACCACCCACCACCACCCACCCACCCCCACCACCACCCACCACCAACCACCACCCGCCCCACCACCGCACCACCCACCACCCACCACCCACTGCCACCACCCACCACCACCACACCACCCACCAACCCCACCACCACCACCCCACCACCTCAACCACCACCACCAACACCACCCACCACCCACCACCACACACCCACCACCCAACCCCACCCACCCACCACCACCACCCACCACCACCCACCACCCACCACCCACCACCCGACCCACCCACCACCCAACACCACACACCACCCACTCACCCACACCACCACCCCACCACCCACCCCACCACCCACCACCACCACCACCACCCACCACCCACCACCCACACCACCCACCACCACCACCCACCACCCACCACCACCCCCACCACCACCAACCACCACCACCCACCACCACCCACCGCCACCACCCACCACCCACCACCACCCACCCACCACCCACCACCCACCCACCCACCACCCCCACCACCCACCACCCACCACCCACCACCACCCACCACCCCCACCACCACCACCCCACCACCCACCACCCCCACCACCACCCCACCCACCACCCCCACCACCACCACACCACCCCACCACCCACCACCACCCACCACCCACCACCACCCACCACCCACCACCACCCACCCACCACCCACCACCCACCCACCCCCACCACCACCCACCACCCACCACCCACCACCACACCACCACCCACCACCCACCACCACACCACCCCCACCACCACCACCCACCACCCACCACCCACCACCCACCACCCACCACCCACCACCACCACCCACCACCCACCACCCACCACCACCACCCACCCACCACCACCACCACCACCACCACCACCCACCCCCCACACCACCCACCACCACCACCCACCACCCACCACCCACCACCCACCACCCACCCACCCACCACCACCACACCACCACCCACCACCCACCCCACCACCCACCACCCCACCACCACCCACACACCCACCACCACACCACCCACCACCACCACCCACCACCACCACCCACCACCACCCCCACTCCACCACCACCACCACCCACCCACCACCCACCACCCACCACCCACCCACCCACCCCCACCACCACCCACCCACCACCACCACCCACCACCCACCACCCCACCACCCCACCACCCACCACCCACCACCACCACCACCCACCCACCCACCACCCACCCACCACCCACCACCCACCCACCACCCACCACCCACCACCCACCAGCCACCACCCACCACCCACCACCACCCACCACCACCCACCCACCCACCTCGTGTGTGCTATTTAAAAAATAGTATGCCCAAGAACGTGAGGACCTCTTGATACATGAGCTGCAGTCCCACCCACACACCTGGAAGTCACCGCAGCAAATCAGGAGATCCACTTTCCGCCCCTCCACCTTCTCAAGGTGCTGGATGGACCCATAGATGTTGTCAAGCTCACCATGACAGCATCCCTCTATAGCAATCTGCATCAACAGTAGATGGCAACGGTCTGGACAGGGTGCACGGTGTGCATGGAGTGCATGGTGTGCATGGTGTGCATGGGTCTAAAGCAAACCTCTGTAGCGATATGCGTCAACAGTACATGGCATCGGTCTGTCAAGGGTGCATGGTGTGCATGGTGTGCATGGGTCTAAAGCATCCCTCTATAGCAGTCTGCATCCACAGGACATGGCAACGGTCTGGCTAGGGTGCATAGTGTGCATGGTGTGCATGGGTCTATAGCATCCCTCTATAGCAGTCTGCATCCACAGGACATGGCAACGGTCTGGCTAGGGTGCATGGTGTGCATGGTGTGCATGGTTCTCATGGTGTGCATGGTGTGCATGGTGTGCAAGGTGTGCAAGGTTTGCATGGGTCTATAGCATCCCTCTATAGCAATCTGCATCAACAGGACATGGCTACGGTCTATCTAGGGTGCATGGTGTGCACGGTGTGCATGATTCTCATGGTGTGCATGGTGTGCATGGATTTAAAGCAACCCTCTGTAGCGATCTGCGTCAACAGGACATGGCAGCGGTCTGTCTAGGGTGCATTGGTGGCGCAGTGGTGTGCCTGGTGTGCATGGCTCTCTAGCATCCCTCTATAGCAATCTGCATCAACAGGACATGGCGGCGGTCTATTTAGGGTGCATGGGTGGCGCAGCGGCAGGGGGCATGGTGTGCATGGGTGACCAAGTGGCAAGGGGCATACTTGCCCTCCTCGCATGCCCTGGACACCCTGAATATGCTATCCATGCTGCCATATGTGCTGCCATATGTATATATATATAAATACATATATATTTATATATGTATATATATATAAATATGCTATCCATGCTGCCATATGTGCTGCCATCTGTGCCAGGGTTGTGTAGTACGGTTGTTAGGCGTGTACTGGCCGTACTACACAACCATGATCCATGCTGCCATCCTTGCTGCCATCTGTACAAGATATTCATGACCCTAAGGAGGCTTGTCCTCGCCCGACCTGCTGAGGGGAGTTGCAGGCGAAGACGCACCGTAATTTTCTTCCGTCCTTCCGACATAGCAGCGTCTGCTGCGTCTCACAGCGACGACTCAACGATCCGACCTCCCGAAACAGATGCAGATGGATTTGAACGCGGGGAAGATTTTAATCCGAGGGAGATGGGGATCGGTGAGCAAATGCAGATACAAGCAGGATGTTCGGGCTATTCCAGTAATTCAGTTGTGCTGGAGAGAAGCATATCGCATGGTGTCGCTGCCCAGTGCTCGGGTGAAGGGCTGGGGGACTGGGGACTGGGGTGGGGGCGGGGTGGGGCGGGGTGGGGGCGTGAGGGCCGGGTCGGGTCGGGGGCGGTCGCGCCCGGGTCAGGGCGGGGGGTCAGGTCCTGGGGTCAGGGTGTGGGTGGAGGTAGGTCCAACCCAAGGGCCCAATCCAAGGTTCATCGCTTTCTCTGCACTATTTTCGTCTCCCAATTAATTCCTTTCCTTTTCGACCTTGCGCTCATTAAACATCAATTAGGACAGATGTTCGCCAAAGCTGTAACACCTGTGAAGCCCGTTTCATTATGTCGCTATGTGCCGCTAGTAGCTACTAACCCTAGCACCAGGTGCTTCAGATCAAAAACACAGCGAGATCTAGTCGTTGCGAATTCCGATGCTGCTGCCGCAATGCCTTCGGGTGAAGGCGCTCCTGATATCCCGGCCAGCGCAGAGAAGAAAAGCATAGGGACTCGCATCAAACAGTTTTTCATCGGAGATCCCTCTGAAAAGAACAAGCTTGCTGCCATCGGTGAGTTGTCGAATTGTAGTGGCTTCTGTTGCTGTTGCTGCTAATGCTGCTGCTGATGCTGCCAGAGAAAGCGTCCAGTATAGGTTGAGCCCGGGGATTTGCCAATTACGCTGAAAAGAACTCGCCCACCTCGGTGCTATTGCTGCTGTTGCTGATGCTATTTGAGAAAGCGTCCCGTTTAGAGCGAGCCCGGGGACTCTCAAATTACGATGAAAGGGACTAGCCCCCCTCATGCCCATGCACTGCATCACATTACAGACCAGGAGTGTTCAAAACGATATGTTTCAAGTCAGAAGCACAGATTTTGGAGGGGCTTTAATGTTGCACACGTTATGTGTTGTTGTTGAGGCATTGATTTTGGCCCATGAAACATAGTTATTGCCCATGAGGGTGTGATTATCCGATATGCACACAATTATCTAACTTTTCAGACCATCACCCGAGGCATGGTCGCTACTCAACCTCCAATCTTTAGTTCAATATTTTCAGCCCTTCGAAGTCTCCCGCTCCCGAAAAATCCCCCTATCCCCCAACCCAAACACACAACCCAAACCCAAATCATAAAGCCAAAAAACAGCAGCCTCCAATTTCCAACCCGCGACCAGCAACCCAACCCCCCAACCCCCAACCCAGGCATGGCGGCGTTCCTTTCATATGGATTTGTGAGCAATGTTACATACGGTGTTTGTTTGAGTGTCAGTTGGCATTCCTTCATGAAAGTCAAAGGCGTCTGCCCTCTAGACCCTGGCCAGTGGCCCGCCTTCCTAGCTTTCTATGCGGGAGTGTGGGCTGTGCAGAATGTCTTCAGACCTGCCAGGTGAGCTGCGGTGGTGGAAGGTGACGCTGGTCAGTGGCCCGCCTTTCCAGCCTTCTTGCTGTGGATGTGTTTGTGTGTGTGAGTGTGGGTGTTAATGTGTGTGGGTGTTGGGGGGGGAGGGGGGGCTGTGCAGAATGTTTTCAGACCTGCCAGGTGAGCTGTGGGGGTGGAAGGTGACCCTGGACAGTGGCCCGCCTTTCTAGCCTTATATGCTGTGTGTATGTGTTTGCTTGTGTGTGGGTGTGTTTGTGGGTGGGTGTGCTTGTGGGTGGGTGGGGTGGGTGGGGGGCTGTGCAGAATGTTTCCAGGCCTGCCAGGTGAGCTGTGGGGGTAGAAGGTGAACCTGGACAGTGGCCCGCTTTTCTAGCCGTATATGCTGTGTTTGCTTGTGTGTGGGTGTGTTTGTGGGTGGGTGGGGTGGGCTTGTGGGTGGGGTGGGTGGGTGGGCTGTGCAGAATGTTTTCATTCCTGCCAGGTGAGCTGTGGTGGTAGAAGGTGAACCTGGACAGTGGCCCGCTTTTCTAGCCTTCTATGCCGTGGGTGTGTGCGTGTGGGTGTGGGTGGGTGGGGGTGGGGGGACTGTGCAGAGTGTTTTCAGACCTGCCAGGTGAGCTGTGGTGGTAGAAGGTGAACCTTGGAGAGTGGCCCGCCTTCCTAGCCTTCTATGCTGTGTGTGTGTGGGGGGGGGGGGGGGGGGGTATGTGTGTGTGTGGGCAGTGTAGAATGTATTCAGGCCTGCCACGTGAGCTGTGTGGTTGAAGGTGAACCTGGACAGTGGCACGCCTTTCTAGCCTTCTATGTGTGTGTTTTTTTGTGTGCGTGTGTGTGTGTGTGGGGGGGGGGGGGGGGGGGGGGCTGCGCAAGATGTTTTCAGGCCTGCCAGGTGAGACCCCCCGGGTACCCCCCCCCCCCACACACACACACCCTACAGCCTACCTACTTCCCAATACCAAAAGGCCTCACCAAATCTGTACTTCAGGCCATCTGATAACACTCTGCACTTCAGGCCATCTGATTACACTCTGTACTTCAGCCCATCTGATTGCATTCTGTACTTCAAACCATCTGATTGCATTCTGTACTTCAGGCCATCTGGTTGCATTCTGTACTTCAAACCATCTGATTGCATTCTGTACTTCAGGCCATCTGATTGCATTCTATCCTCGGGAGTGTCGTGTAGTAGTGTTTATACGACCCATGCTTACTCTGCCTGCAGACGGCTGACAGATAGGGAACGGCAATATGACAGCCTGTCTGAAGGCTGATTGATAGGGGACGGCAATATGACAGCCTGTCTGAAGGCTGACAGATAGGGAGCGGCAATATGACAGTCTGTTTGAAGGCTGATAGATAGGGAACGGCAATATGATATCATAGGATATCATGTCATCATATGATGCTGGCAGTCTGACTAAGCTAAAGTGACCATTTATATACAATATCATATGATGCAATCTGTATGATATCATATGATACCATACTCAACTTTAGTCAACATCATATGATATGCCGGTTCTTACAGATAGAGCATTTCATCAATCCGACTCTTCCCAGGTTCGCCTTGGCTGTTTCTATGGCCTCATATACCTATATACCCATGTACCCATACTCATGTACCCATACCCATGTACCCATACTTATGTACCCATATACCCATATCCCAATCAATCCAACCCCAACCTCTTCTTCCCAGGTTTGCCTTGGGATTGCTATGGCCTTATATGCCTACATACCCATGTATCTAGATACCCATACTCATGTACCCATACCTAAATACCCATATACCCATATCCCAATCAATCCAACCCAAACCTCTTCTTCCAAGGTTTGTCTTTGCTGTTGCTATGATCCCATATACCCATACCCATACTCATGTACCTATACCTATATACCCACACCCATACTCATGTACCTATACCTATATACCCACACCCATACTCATGTACCTATACCTATATACCCACACCCATACTCATGTACCTATACCTATATACCCATATCCCAATGAATCCAACCAAAATATATTATTCCAAGGTTTGCCTTGGCTGCTGCTTTGACCTCATATACATATATACCCACACCCATACTTATGTACCCATACCTATACCCATATACCTATATCCCAATCCAATCCAACCCAAACCTCTTCTTCCAAGGTTTGCCTTGGCTGTTTCTTTGACCTCATATACCCATATACCCATATACCCATATACCCATACACCCATACTCATGTACCTATACCTATATACCCATATCCCAATGAATCCAACCAAAATCTATTATGCCAAGGTTTGCCTTGGCTGTTGCTTTGACCTCATATACATATATACCCATACCCATTCTCATGTACACACACCTATATTTCCATGCCCATATCCCAATCAATCCCAATCAATCCAAACCTCTTCTTCCCAGGTTTGCCTTGGCTGTTGTTATGGCCCCATATACTTATATACTCATATATCTTTATACCCATACTCATGTACCCATACCTATACCCATATACCTATATCCCGATCAATCCAACCCAAACCAGGGATATTTTTTTCCGCTATATATAGCGATAGCTAGTTTTGACCCCGTTTTCGAGAAATTATCGCTATAAAAAAAGTAAAAAAAAAACGTTTTTTATTTTTTGCCCCAAATGGCCCCAAAAAGCTACAGAAAGCTTTTAAAAGCTACTCAATGCATTAGAACGCTGTCCCTGGAGGAGGCCTTCAGCCATAAAGCTAGAAAAAAGCCACTTTCAGATTTGAGAAAAAAATCACTGACCCAAACCTCTTCTTCCCAGGTTTGCCTTGGGATTGCTATGGCCCCATATACCTATATACCCATATATCTATATACCTATACTCATGTACCCATACCTATACCCATTTACCTTTATCCCAATCAATTCACCCCACATCCCTCCCCAGGTTTGCCTTAGCTGTTGCTATGGCCCCCATCTTTGACCGTGGGATCAACTTTGTTGCGTTGACGTTAAACGTCAGCAAGAAGATTGCGTTTGGGTTGTGTCTTGGTCTAATGAGCGTGTTGATGACAGTGTGTCTGTTCAGTGGCATCTACTTCCCAGGGGGTGAGTGAAGGGGGTGAATGCGTTGTGCATGCATTGACTTGGAACATCGGCAAGATGGTTGTGTTTGGGCTGTTGCTTGCTTGCATGAGCGTGGTGATGACAGTGTGTCTGTTCAGTGGCATCTACTTCCCAGGGGGTGAGTAAAGGGGGTGAATGCGTTGTGCATGCATTGACTTGGAACATCGGCAAGATGGTTGTGTTTGGGCTGTTGCTTGCTTGCATGAGCGTGTTGATGACAGTGTGTCTGTTCAGTGGCATCTACTTCCCAGGGGGTGAGTTAAGGGGGTGAATGCGTTGTGCATGCATTGACTTGGACCATCGGCAAGATGGTTGTTGTGCTTGGGTTGTGTCTTGGTCACATGAGCGTGTGCATGACAGTCTACCTGTTCAGTGGCATCTACTTCCCAGGGGGTGAGTGAAGGGGGTGGATGCGTTGTGCATGCATTGACTTGACCATCGGCAAGATGGTTGTTGTGCTTGGGTTGTGTCTTGGTCTAATGAGTGTGTTGATGACAGTGTGTCTGTGCAGTGGCATCTACTTCCCGGGGGGTGAGTGAAGGGGGTGGATGCGTTGTGCATGCATTGACTTGGAACATCGGCAAGATGGTTGTGTTTGGGCTGTTGCTTGCTTGCATGAGCGTGGTGATGACAGTGTGTCTGTTCAGTGGCATCTACTTCCCAGGGGGTGAGTGAAGGGGGTGGATGCGTTGTGCATGCATTGACTTGGAACATCGGCAAGATGCTTGTGTTTGGGTTGTTGCTTGCTTGCATGAGCGTGTTGATGATAGTGTGCCTGTTCAGTGGCATCTACTTCCCAGGGGGTGAGTTAAGGGGGTGAATGCGTTGTGCATGCATTGACTTGGAACATCGGCAAGATGGTTGTGTTGGGGCTGTTGCTTGCTTGCATGAGCGTGTTGATGACAGTGTGTCTGCTCAGTGGCATCTACTTCCCAGGGGGTGAGTTAAGGGGGTGAATGCGTTGTGCATGCATTGACTTTAAACATTGGCAAGAAGGTTGTGTTTGGGCTGTTGTTTTTACTATATTATATACATGCTGAGCGGTGTTCTATCAAGGCATAAGAACCCTGAAAACCCGTCCTAGATGATGCTGGATCTAACCCCACAATACCACTACCACACCTCCACCACAACCACAACCAAAACAAACATCAACAACATCAAATTGGCATCATATACGCTCAACATTCGGTGTCCTGTCAAGGCTTGAGTGTCCTTAAACAACTGTTCCGGCTGATGCTGGATCCAACCCCACCACACCACTGCCACAACCACCAACAACAACAACAGCAACAACAGCAACAGCAACAATAACAATAACAGCAACCCCCGAATACGCATCGTATACGTTGACCGGTGTCCTGTCAGGGCCCAAGTACCCTTAAACAACTGTTCTGGTTGATGCTCGATCCAACCCCACCACACCACTACCACACCACTGCCACAACTCTACCACCACCACAACCAATATCAACAACTCCACCAACCACGAATGTGCATCGTATACGTTGAACAGTGTCCTGCCGAGGCCTGAGTACCCTTAAATCGCAGTTTCAGATGATGCTGGATCCAACCACACCACACCACTACCATAACTCCACCACAACCACCACCAACAACAACAACAACAACAACAACAACAACAACAACAACAACAACAACAAATGTGCATCGTATATGTTGAACAGTGTCCTGTCAAGGCCGAAGTACCCTTGTATGTATGTTGCTACAGTCCAGGGGTAGGCCAAATAGGCTAAAGGGACTTGCCCAACCATGATATCAGGAGGGGCTAAAACGGAAGAAGAAAACTGTTAAACTGTTAAACTGTGAAACTGAACCCCAAACAACTTTTTACCGACGGGAGCCCTGGGCCCGTGCTACAGTGATAATTGAATCATACCGTTACAATCCTCCTTCTTCAGGCATGCCAAATGGTTTTGGGCCTATCCCACCTCTTTCCAAGTAAGGGGAAGAGAAGGTGGTGCAATGACACGTCTGGCGCCGAACATCTCGGTGTAAGTTGACAGCCTCTACCGGCAAGGGCGTGGAGTTCTGGCCTTTCAAGAACTGGTGGACACGGGTTTGTTGGTGGTGGAGCCTCATCGCCAAAGAGGGGCTCTTCCCACCTCTTATTATTTATTAAGCAAGGAGAAGAGAAGGTGGTAAAATGATATATCTGGCGCCAAACACGTCGGTGTGAGTTGACGACCTCTACCGGCACGGGCGTGGAGTTCTGGCATTTCTAGAAGTGGTAGACACGTGTTTGTTGGTGGTGGAGCCTCATTGCCAAAGGGGGCTCTCCCCACCTCTTCTTACGCAAGGAGCAGAGAAGCTGGTGCACTGACACGTCTGCCGCTAAACATAACGGTGTAAGTTGACGACCTCTACCGGCACGGGCGTGGAGTTCTGGCATTTCAAGAACTGGTAGACACGGGTTTTTTGCTGGTGGAGCCTCATCGCCCAAGGGGGGCTCTTCCACCTCTTCTTACGCAAGGAGAAGAGAAGGTGGTGCAATGACACGTCTGGCGCCCAATATCTCGTTGAACAGTGATATGATGACCTCTCCCTGTACAGGCATGGATTCCTGGCCTTTCCAGAACTGTTAGACACGGATTTTTCGAGTGGAGCCTCATTGCCAAAGGGGGGCTCTTCCCACCTCTCATTAGTTATTAAGCAAGGAGACGATAAGGTGGTGCAATGACATGTCCGGCGCCTACTATTTTGGTGTAAGTTGACAGCCTCTACCGGCATGGAGTTCTGGCCTTTCAAGAACTGGTGGACACGGGTTTGTTAGAGGTGGAGCATCACCGCCAAAGGGGGGCTCTTCCACCTGTTATTAATTATGAAGCAAGGAGAAGATAAGGTGGTGCAATCACTCGTCCAGCGCCTACTATTTCGGTTAAGTTGACAGATTGGAAAGGGCGTGGAGTTCTGGCATGTCAAGAACTGGTGGACACGGATTATTCTTTTTTAGCCTCATTGCCGAAGGGGGGCTCTTCCACCTCTTATTAAGCAAGGAGAAGAGAAGGTGGTGCAATGGCACGTCTGGCGCCTAATATCTCGTTGAACAGTGATATGACGACCTCTCCCGGCACGGACATGGAGTTCTGGCCTTTCAAGAATTGGTGGGCACGAATTTTTTCGTTTTTAGCCTCATCGCCCAAGGGGGGCTCTTCCCACCTCTTATTAGTCATAAGCAAGGAGAAGGAAAGGTGGTGCAACGACATGTCCGGCGCCTATTATTTCGGTATAAGTTGACAGCCTCTACCGGCACGGGCGTGGAGTTCTGGCATTTCAAGAACTGGTGGACATGGGTTTGTTGGTGGTGGAGCCTCATTGCCCAAGGGGGGCTTTTCCACCTGTTATTAAGCAAGGAGAAGAGAGAGTGGTGCAATGACACGCCTGGCGCCCAATATCTCGTTGAACAGTGATATGACGACCTCTCCCGGCACGGGCATGGATTTCTGGCATTTCAAGAATTGGTGGGCACAGATTTTTTCGTTTGTAGCCTCATCGCCCAAGGGGGGCTCTTCCCACCTTTCTTAGTTATTAAGCAAGGAGAAGAGAAAGTGGTGCAATGACACGTCTGGCGCCTGCTATTTCGGTATAAGCTGACAGCCTCTACCGGCAAGGGCGTGGAGTTATGGCACTTCAAGAACTGTTAGACACGAGTTTTTTCGTTTTTAGCCTCATTGCCAAAGGGGGGCTCTTCCCACCTCTTACGAGTTATTAAGCAAGGAGAAGAGGAGGTGGTGCAATGACACGTGTGGTGCCTAATACAGCTACTGTTGATGTTGATTACTGTTGAGTGATTGCATTGACACCAGTGAGGTCTTGAGTGATTACTACAGCTACTGTTGATTACTACAGCTACTTGATCACCTAGCTCCTGTTTCTATATTTCAAACATTGTGACTTTGTGAGATAAGGTGCAGTCTGTTCTTTGTACACCACCATGTCCAGGTCGACATCGTTGTCCGTGTGCACTTTTCTTGCATGTGCATGATTGGTACGTATGCTACAGACCCCAGCGGGTATATATATGATATATTGTGTTTCCAAACCCAGTCCTCTATTTTCAATTGAAAACCTCGTGTACATAATTACTGAGTGCCACATTCAATCCAATAGGTTTAAGTTTTGAGTTGGAGTTGGATACCGGTATAACCCCTCATATATAAGTCATGTAATTAGACAAACTTGTGGATTCGTTTCTTACAACCAGCTTTACTATCAATCAGTGATGGCGAAATTGTTGGCTGAAGCCATGTAACCAAGTGAAGGTTCTATACATTTACTCTGCAGTATTCTCACCGGTGTGTGTGTTCTGACATACTAGCCGGTAAGCCGGGTAAGAGGTATCCAAATATGCTAAATTTGGTTGCCCATCCTGAGTATTGGAAAGGGCTGTATACTAAACAAGCACTAGTGAACTGAACCCCAACAAATCGTTAACACTAGGAGGGGGGGGGGGGGGGGGGGAGTTCGTGGAATGATGATGATTTAACTACATAGATTAGACCCTTACTCAAAGCGGGTCAGCCACTGTTCCTCGCTTCCTCGCTTTTGTTGATATTTCATCAGGGTTGTTCAAGGGTACTTATAAATCTTCGTTTTGAAACGGAACTGTTTTCAAAATTTCTCCAAATGCCCAAAACTCGGTGTGGGGAAGATAGCCTCCACAAAAGTGAACCCTAAATCCACCTAGACCCTACACCCACATTCACCATTAACCTTTAATCAGAACCTGAACCCCTCACCCCCCTATGCATTCGCGGAGGTTAACTTACCCTAACCCATTATCTACGTTTGAAAGGGAACTGTTTCAAAAATTACCTACGTTTTAGGAGTCAAATCCTACGTCTCACAGGCCAGGACATAAGTTTTCAACGGACTGTGGTATTGGAATTTGCGCGAGATGTGAAACTTAACTATGTAACCAGTTGAACGACTCAGGTATCAGTATGTTGCATGTTGTTGTATACACATCAAAATCGTAGTTTGAGGAGAATTGTAGTAGTTGACGGCGAGCAGCCTAATTGCTGAATGGAGCCATATAACCAGGCTTAAGTTCAAGAAAATGGAGAAATGGCTGGTATGCAGCGAGTGGGTACCTCATGTGAATGCTGGTGAGAGCAGTACAATAGTTGTTGTTTGAATCTTGGTTGCTGCGAGTGAGTATCTCAGGTTTTCTGGTGGGTGCTAGGGAGACAAGGGCAGGGGTTTTCTTGATCGCATCGTAGTAGTTACAAAATTGAAGGCAGACATGAAAAGTGTTCTCATATGCCCGCGCAGTACAGCAGTACCACGGCTCGGCGACCACATAATAGCCAGCCTAACGGCTGAGGCTTATCCTATGTAACAAATACAAGATCTCAACAAGTGTTGCTCTTTGTTGGGAACATTCAACGTCCATTTACAGAATAAAAACAGTTTTCACCAGCATGAACAAAAAAACGGAGATAGATATTCGGTTTCTCCAGGAACAAGATATAAGCAGCCTATATGTTCCATGTCCTATCTAGGTAAAACCTGGTGCGCAGGCTGGCAGAATCAACCACATCATCAACTCAATATTTCTCTCATCTACATACAGAGAGAAGCTAACTAGGTGTAATGCCATGAAAGCACAGGCACCTGGGCCAGTATACTTTCTGGCGGACGGGCAACGGTGAATTTGTTCAAATTATGCAGCCTGGTAGGTACACTAGGAACGGCTCTGCCAAGGCCAAGTCAGGTTGAGTTCTAACTATTAGCACAGCCCAGCCATGGCAACCAGCACGCAATAAGAGTACCAACTGCCTGACGTGGCAATTAGCAGTGAACACACGCGCAGTACAGTCCTTCCAGGCACAGGAATTAGCAGGTAACACGCAGACTGTGCAGTCCTTCTAGACACAGTAGTTAGCAGTGAACGCGCAGACTTCGTAGTCCTTCCAAGCACAGTAATCCAGTAGATGGCCTCTAGCAAGACCCCAAGCTCTTCTGCTGAGGGTAGCATTCCTTCGTGACCACTTGCTCCAGTTGGAAGGCAGGAGTGCTGGGAACCTTGGCCACACTGGGAGCAGCTATGCAGGCAGTGCCAAGCAGTGGACTGCTCAGGCCTAAGTCTGTCTCTCAGTGGACTGCTCAGGCCAAAGCAGTTAGGCCAACAGATGCCTCTCAATGGGCTGCTCAGACAAAAGCAGTCGAGCCAAAGCAGTCAGGCCAAAGCAGGTATCTGAGTGGACTGCTCAGGCCACAGCCTGTCTCTCATCAGGCTTTCCAGCCTGGAGGCTGGTGGTATGTCGTAGTTAGCTCCTCTATGGACAGCTCAGCGGGCTTTCAAGCCAGGGATCTTGTGGTATACCTTGCTTGGCTTCTTTGTGGATAGCTCAGTGGGCTTTCCAGCCAGGAGGCTTGCGGTACCCATACTGGGTTCCTCTGGGGAAAGCAATTTAGAACTCGAAGCCGAGACCGGAACCCACTTGCGTTCCCATCAGCTCCAACAGACCCTTGCCTGTGATAGCCTCAAGAGCGAGGAGGGAGAAGAAGCCGATCATTGCAGCTCTGCTGTTCATCTTCTCGGCGAAGTGGACGAAGCCAAACATGGGAGCGCCTGCTGAAGGTTCGGCGGAGGGAACAGTGACGCCCTTGGGAAGAACGGGCTTGGGGTACTCTGTGGCAGCGCGGACAGCGACGGAAGTCCTGCGCCCCACGCGAGGGGCGAGGCTAGGGGCAGAGAAGGTCTTGCCGGAGCTGCGCACAGCAAAGGCCCTGGAAGAGGCAGAGGCGATAGCGGACATTTTGGCGATTGAAGTAGGGGGAAAGACGAACAAGGTTAAGTATGCTAATAAGTAGCAAGGTGGAGATCGGAAATCAGTGATGGGTAAGATAAAGGCATTGGATGCGTGTGGGGTGGGGTCAAGTGATCTCGACCAATCTTGTGGCTCCAGTGGGTTGCGACGGTTGTCGAGTGTTGCAAGTCACTCGTTCACCCCCAGGTTCATCAACGACCGGGAAATAGATTCGGTGGTTCTGCACGAGCCATGCGTCCCGGATTTCCGGATCCTCGCTTGTGACTGGAAAACGAACTTGAGGTTCTGCTCGAGTCATTCAATTGGGCCGCGTATTCCCAAACAAATCCTCAGATCAGATACAGGATGATACGAGGTGCAGAAGCCCCTGCAGCCGGGCTCTCACGGTGCGGATTCTTCGACCATGCGGAATTAAACACATAGCACCACATCCTGCACCAGTCAGCTGCCCCCCCTCCCCCCTCCCCTCCCCTACTGCTAGTAGCTTTGAAGAAAGAAAAGGTATGTAGGTAAGTTTTAAGCGCGGTTATCCCCCCACCCCACCCCTCACACCCCTCACACCCCCTCACACCCACACCAACACCCACACATTCTCTCTCTCTCACACACACACTCCAACACACACTATATCTGTCCCACACACCCTAAAACACACACATGCACATGTACATGCACACCCACACACCCACACCAACACCCACATGCATGTTCACACCCACTCCCACACCCACCCATACACCCACCCATGCACCCACCCATGCACCCACCCATACACACCCATGCATACACACCCATCCATACCCATCCATGCCCGCCCACCCACCCATCCTCACTCTCCCACCCCGCCCCTCACCCTCACACCCCACCCCCCACCCTCACACCCATACACCGCCCCCACACACCACACCACACCCTTAACCCAACCCCAACTACCCACCACAACCCAACTCAACCTCACTCAACCCCAACCCAACCCCAACCCACACACACACTCTTACACACACACACACACACACACTCTTACTCACACACAAACACACACAGACCCCACTATACCCCTCATCCTCCCCACCGCCACTACCACCACCACCACCACCACCCCACCATTACCACCCCACTCCACCACCACCCCACTCCACCCCACCCCACTCCAGCCCACCCCACTCCACCCCATCCCACTCCACCCCACCCCACCCCTCACCCTCCCACCCCTCACCCCACCCACCCCTCACCCCCTCCCACTCCACCCTCCCACTCTCACCCTCCTCCCCTCACCCCACCCTCCCCCCCTCCCCTCACCCCCTCCCCCTGTCCCCCTCCCCCGAACACACCCCACACCCACACCCCAAGACGCAGGTTTCAGAACATTGAATATGTACAAGCCACTAGGAGTGCATGGTGTTTGCAAATGCGTCCCACGCCCCCCGATGTTTCACCAACATTGCCTGACACCTACGCCACGCGATCCACATAAACCCGCAACCAGCAACCCACTATTCTACGTGCTACATTGGGCCCCCGTCGGTTAAACGATTGTTTGGGGTTCAGTTCATCAGTGCTTTTTCTTTTTAAGCCCTTCCTATACGGTAGGGCAAGTCCCTTTAGCCTATTTGGCCTACCCCTGGACTGTAACATGCATACATACATGCTACCCCATGCCACCCCCTGAGCACGAGACTTGTAACCCAGGCATGGAAAAAATGTGGCTGTGACCAGCCTCAGGCCATACTTAGCTCAGGCGTAGGCAGCTGTGACCAGACCCAAGCCATACTTGTAACCCAGGCATGGGAAAAAAACATTATCAGATAACTCCCACCCTATTTGTTTCTGTATAGCAGCTCGGATATTTCTGGTGATCATCCTTAGTTCTTCTGCAGGAACAGCTCCTCCTGTCACATTGATTGTCACATTGATTGATCAAGTCCCTTTAGCCTATTTGGCCTACCCCTGGACTGTAACATACATACATTGATAAAATCCTTTGAGTCTAGGGCTAGCGCAATGAGACCCATCTTTTGGGGTGAAAATCCTTTCGTTTAAATAAATGTTTTTCTTGGTCAACACTCAACAGGTGAAGAGCAGGGTTGTTCATGAGGACCCCCAGCCAGGGTACTACTCAGCGCGCGCGGCAGCGCGATGCTGCACTGCCTTTTTGAGCCCCTCAGCGCGTTTCGCGCCTCTTTTGTCAACCCCCTGTGGGCGCAGCGCACAGTTTTTGCGCTTTTTGCTCCACAAAGCGCTGACCAATCAATTTGGCGTTTGTGCGCTTTAAGTGCTGACCAATTTGGCAAGAAGTAATACCCTGCCCCCAGGTCTGCGTTCTCAGACGCAACCAATTTTACTGCCCGCGTCCCGTGACCCAACCAATTTCATTACCTGCGTCCTAAGACGCGACCGACCCATAGCCTGCGTCCTGCAACGCAACCAACCCACTGAAGCTGCGTCTGCGATGCAATGGACCCTCCCCACGTTGTGCCTTAGGATGCAACGGACCCTTTGACGTTGCATCTGCGATAGAGGACGCAGCGTCCTGGATAACCCTGGTGACTAACTGAGGAGTTGTGTTAAAAACTAGGCTTGGTATTTGTCCGGCACACCCCGCCTACTTTTGTGGAAACTTCTCCGCCTCGCTTTCTGAATCCTCGGTGGTCGGGTGGCGCTATTTTGTGCAAGGGGTCCAACCCCCTGGGGTGAAAATCCTTTCAAAAAAATGCTTCACACTAAGAAGACAGAATTCCTTGTTACCTTACACGCCTTAAGTAATGGCGAACGTTTTGGCAAACGACCCTTTGCCAAAGCGGTTTCGGCTCGAACCTGAGTCCAGTCCAGCTGGTTTACCGTTGTCAAGTTACAATATAGCGTTTACGTCTATAGTCGTTTTCCAGTGCACTCTGCTCCCCACATGCGTGTTCCCTCCCTCCCCCCCTCCCATGATGAGGTGGCCACAACGTAAGTTAATATGTACTAGACTCGTACATATGTCATTCCCAGGTCAACAGAACTATCAGCTCTTAGAGCTCTTGTGATTCGTCTTTGACCTGGGCATGAAGTGGTTGCCATCCCCTCCCCTAATGCCAGTCTTCAATTGTTCTGATTTCACTTGAAATTGAACTTGGTTACGTGTCGCCAGCCAGCAATTTCGCCTCCGCTCCTGATTTGAATTGGAATATGCATTCAATATGGCTAGGAACCGATTGTTTTACATGGTTATACCGGTACATCAAGACTGGGCAGGCAAGAGGACCCAAGTAACACACAACGGTATGTGAACTTGAACTCTCTCTGTGAACATGCAACAAGGAAATGCAACACAAGCAGAACGACCTTTTGCCAACTGGATTTCAGATCTTAACTTGAGACTGTCCCCGCCTGGATTTCAGATCTTAATTTGAGTCTGTTCCCGCCTGGATTTCAGATTTTAACTTGAGTCTGTCCCCGCCACGGACCCCTATGCCATTTTTTCTGCAATTCGAATTGAATCCTCAATGTCCCTGGTTTGTGTCGAGAGCCCCACGTCCTAGGGTGAAATTCTTTTTATTTCATTTTTTCTTCTTCTAAGACCCATTTATGGGGAATGGGCCCATGTGCCAATACATGTTCTTGCCATTACTGGAGGCGAGTACGGTTTAAGTCGTTATAACCCTTTAGCTGACATTTTCTCCTCTTGTCCTCTTGTCCTTCGCTATACTGCTTAAATCCTCCTTTTCTCCTCTTCTCCTCTTGTCCTGCGCTAAACTGCTTAATTCCTCCTATCTCCTCTTCTCCTTTTCTCCTTCGCTATATACTGCTTCAATTATTGCTTAATTATTCCCATTTCTCAGCTAAAGGATGGTTAGAAGACCCCCCCCCCCCCCTCAAATGTGTGCAGTAGGCTTGTCCTAGGTCAACATTGTTCTTAGTTGTGACTGGTTGTGAACGGATTTTCACCTCAAAAGGTGTATCTCCCTACCCAACCCAGCGACACCGAGGATTTAGTTTGAATGGCGTTGTCGCTCCTACAAAAGAGTAGGAGCGCTTACATTGGCCTGCCTATGGCAGTGATTGTTACACATGACGAAGCTTCCCGTTATAAACGTTAAAGGAGCGTTATGGAACAAACGTTATGAAATCGCAAGTGAAAATAGGCATGTCTCAAAACGTAGATATTAAAGGACCCATCACATGCGCTTCATGAACAACCCTGGTGTGAAAGGCGTGAGCTGGCGGGTTGGCGGATCGAGCAGCAGAGGGCAACAGAGGGAGCAGAGCAGGGGGGGGCCGGGCCCACAGGTCCCGAGCGGCACAATCGTGTGCTGTGTCGCCATCAGGCTGCTTTGTAACACACAACTCCCGATCCCCTGTGCTTCAGTTTCAAAAGTGACACGGTGTGTCTCATTTATAGGTTCCATCTGCTTCCGTCCATCCCGATGTTGCGATATTCGTCTAAGTTAGTACTGGCATCCTGGCATCGGGCTGCTGCATCGTCTGGATCCCTAGCCGACTGTACGCCCTCTCTCAATCAGCTTCTGCCTCAGAACTGGCAAGATGACCAGGGGCATTCCCGATGCGCGACATTCGTACCCAGTGCACACCGACACTGCAGCTCAGAAGCCTCCCCACCGCAAGCGACTGAAAAAGTGCAGCAGTTAGCAGAGAAGGTGATGGGATTGACAGTGCTGGAAGCAAGCGCTCTGTCAGCGCTCCTGCGGGAAAAACTTGGAATGCCAAAACCGGCGTATGGGGCGATGCCCATGATGGCAGCGTCGATGGGGCAAGCACCTGCCGCTGAAGCTCCTGCTGCTGCAGCAGCACCGGAAGAGGAGAAGAAGGAGAAGACGGAGTTCGATGTCAAGTTGGAGTCCTATGAAACCGCTGGAAAGATTAAGGTTATCAAGGAGATTAGGGCCATAACCAGCTTGGGGTTGAAGGAGGCCAAGGAGTTGGTAAGCTAGGCGTGTACGCATGCATGTATTTACACCTGATTTGTGCATTCTGCTTGTTGCATTGCCTAATCATGCCTGCGACTAGACACCTGCTTGTATGAATTTATGCGTGTTACAGTCCAGAGGGAAGCCAAGTAGGCTAAAGGGACTTGCCCAACCTAAAATAAGTAGCTATGCTTAGGCTATATGTAGACCACATCATATCCCTGTGCATGATACATGATCATATTGTTGTTACCACCAAAGATGGCGAACAGCCCTCAGGTTAAAGCCATGTTACCCAAGTTGAAGTTCATCACAAAGCAACACGTTGCTATTAACACCAAAGACAGCGAACAGCCCTTAGGCTTGAGCCATGTTACCCAAGTTGAAGCTCACCAAGCAGCTATCAGTATGTTGCAATAACAACCAAACACAGCGAACAGCCCTCAGGTTACAGCCATGTTACCTAAGTTCGAGTTCCTCGTGTATTAGCCATGTTACCCAGGTTAAATTCCATCCTGAAGCGTCATGTTGCTATTACCACCACAAAGAGCAAACAGCCCTCAGGTCATAGCCATGTTACCTAAGTTCGAGTTCCTCGTGTATTAGCCATGTTACCCAGGTTTAATTCCATCATGAAGCGTCATGTTGGTATTACCACCGCAAAGAGCGAACAGCCCTCAGGTCATAGCCATGTAACCCAAGTTGAAGTTCATCATGCAGCGGCACGTTACTATTACCACTTAAGACGGCAAACAGCCCTCAGGTCATAGCCATGTAACCCAAGTTGAAGTTCATCCTGCAGCGGCACGTTACTAATACCACCAAAGATGGCGAATAGCCTTTAGGCTTGAGCTATGTTACCCAAGTTAAAGTTCATCACGCAGCGTCACCTTGCTAATACAACCAAACACGACGAACAGCCCTCATGTTTTAGCCATGTTACCTAAGTCCGAGTTCATCACGCAGCGTCACGTTGCCATTACCACCAAAGACAGCGAACAGCCGTCGGGTATTAGCCATGTTGCCCAAATCCAAGTTCATCACGCAGCGTCACGTTGCTATTACCCCCAAAGACAGCGAACAGCCGTCGTGAATTAGCCATGTTACCCAAGTCCAAGTTCATCACGCCTCTATCAGTATGTTGCCATTACCGCCAAATACGGCGAACAGCCCTCGTGTATTAGCCATGTGACCCAGCTTCAAGTTCATCACGCAGCGTCACGTTGCCATTACCACCAGACACGACGAACAGCCGTCGGGTATTGGCCATGTTGCCCAAGTCCAAGTTCACCATGCCACTCATGCAGGATCAATAGGCCGTCAAGGTGTTACTAGCAATGTCCTGATAGCTGCGTGATGAACTTCAACTTGGGTAACATGGCTAATACCTAGGGATCGGCAATATGATATCAATATATCATATGATATCATATGATCCCGGCGGTCTGACTAGGTAACTTTGGCCTGGGGCATCATATCATATGATATTAAATCATATGATTTGTGTATGATATCATATAATATCAAACTCGTCTTTGGTCAACATCATATGATTTGCCGTTCCCTACTAATACCCGAGGGCTTTTAGGCCTGCTTAGGTTTGTGCACAATATTATTTTAAAGAAAAGGACCCAGTGTCTTTATGTAGCACCATGTTGTTTAGCGGAGCCCCTCTTTCTGGGGGGCGGGAGCCCACAGATTCACTCCGTTGTCCGTCTGTCCGTCGGTCCGACCGACAACCGAGATTAGCCAACCGTCTCTTAACTTACTGGCTTTGGTCCGCTCCATTCCGTTGCCACCTGTCGTTCCGATAGCCACCACTCTCGGCCAATTTTCCGCGTCGCCTGCGACGCTGCCTAGAACTTTTCCCAGCAGTAACTTGCTGAGGTGCTACCAGCAGCTTTGTCTGCTCCCAAATGCGACCCCCAAAGGCATCCCTTAAACACAAAGGTTCACAGTGTAGTAGTTGTGCTATATGTATCACCTCATACAATAACCCTGGTTGAGCATCTACCAAAATCTTTAGTGTCATGTTTAGTGAAAGGCTAAGTTAGAAAATATTAGTGAATGAATAATATGAGTGAATGTTAGGTAATATTAGACGGCCGAGCCGAGTCACCAGAATTTTGAATAAACTTGAGAAACTTATATTATTTAAAGACTTATAATATGAGTTAATATTAGTTTTTCAAACACTTATATTAGTTGCCGTTCCCTTGTCATATTGTGTCCTCACCAACGCCTTTTATATTGGAAGGATTGTTCGCAGAGCCCACTCTTCAAGGGGGCGGGAGCCCCCACAGTTACGCCGTTGTCCGACCAACCAACCGACCGACCGACCGACCGACCGACCAAAAAATTGAAGCCTGACACGTCAGCTAACGGTCTCAGAACTAATTCGCTTCCGTTGCCACCTGTTGCTCCGTCTCGAACACTGTCCGCCATTTTTTAGCGTCGCATGCGAGGCTGTATAGAACTTGTCACCTTTAAAGTGGAATCCCATACACAAACCAGCTCTCACCGAGGATTCAGAAAAACAAATCTAGAGTAAACCGTTGGCATCAAACTGAACTGCGTACTGCTGGAATGTACCTTGAGCTTTTTCCTCTTGCGTCCGTGCAGGTTGAGTCAAACCTGTTTGCATCAAACTGGACTGCGTACTGCTGGAATGTACCTTGACTGTTTTCCTCTCGCGTCCGTTCAGGTTGAATAAAACCTGTTTGCATCAAACTGGACATGTGTACTGCTAGAATGTACCTTGACCCTTTTCCTCCTGCTTCTGGCTGCTCGAACCAAACCTGTTTGCATCAAACTGGACATGTGTACTGCTAGAATGTACCTTGACCCTTTTCCTCCTGCTTCTGGCTGCTCAAACCAAACCTGTTTGCATCAAACTGGACATGTGTACTGCTGGCATGTACCTTGGCCGTTTCCCTCTTGCTTCCGTGCAGGTTGAATCAAACCTGTTTGCATCAAACTGGACATGTGTACTGCTGGAATGTACCTTGACCGTTTTCCTATTGCGTCCGTGCAGGTTGAGTCAAACCTGTTTGCATCAAACTGGACATTTGTAATGCTGGAATGTACCTTGACCGTTTTCCTATTGCTTCCGAGCAGGTTGAATCAAACCTGTTTGCATCAAACTGGACTGCGTACTCATGAAATGTACCTTGACCATTTTCCTCCTGCTTCCGTACAGGTTGAAAAGTTTCCCATGGTCATCAAGCTATCGGTGCCTAAGGCAGAGGCAGAGGCGATGAAGAAGGCAATTGAAGCTGGTAGGTGCCAAGGATTGTTTTCAGCTATATGTAGCGATCACTACTTTTGACCCCGTTTTGGCCCAAATCATCGCTTTAAACAGCTGTATAATACTAAACAATCGCTTTAAAAGAACAAAACAAACGCTATCCCCCCCCCCCCCCCCCCCCCTAAATGGCTCTAAATTGCCCTTACAAGCTATACAAGCTATACACAGCTATAAAACCATAAGGCTAGAAAAACCCACTTTCAGATTTGTAAACAAACAAAACTGGTGGGTGCTTGATGACTCATGATGCTGGGTGTTGCAAGTACAAGTAGCTAATATATATAAAATCGCCCAGGGGGTCCAGTACACCCCATTAAAGGGGGGGCACACTTCACCTTGTATTTTAAGGCGGGGTCTATCTTTTCCCGCCGAACAAAAATTAAGGGCATTGAAAAGCTACCTAGATCAGATTTTCAATACATAAATAAAACACTGTTCACAAATAGTCATTCAGGCCTAAAACGCAACCCACTAGTAGCAGTACAGGCCTAGCAACACACCACAAATAGTCATCCAGGCCTAAAACGCAACCCACAAGTAGCAGTACAGGCCTAAAACACAGCCCACAAATAGTTTTTTGGCCTAAAACGCAACTCACAAGTAGCAGTACAGGCCTAACAACACACCACAAATAGTAATTCAGGCCTAAAATGCAACCCACAAGTAGCAGTACAGGCCTAACAACACACCACAAATAGTCATTCAGGCCTAAAACGCAACCCACAAGTAGCAGTACAGGCCTAACAACACACCACAAATAGTTACTGTGACTGTCTTCACAACTGTTGGATCTCCGGGCCCCCTTTGTTTACGATTTGTTGGGGTTCAGTTCACCAGTGGTTGGTTTTTGAACCTACCTTTCCTATTGGGCAAATCCCTTAAGCCTATCTCGACTGTACACATACACAAACACACACACATACACACACACACACACACACACACACACACACACACACACACACACACACTACAGACCTTCCCCCACACACATATCATATGATGGTGACCAAAGGCGAGTATGATATCATATGATATCATACAAATTGCATCATATGATATATATATATATATATATATATATATATATATATATATATATATATATATATATATATATAATATATATATATATATACTAGTACGGTAGCCCGTGTGGCCGGTGGCCACCCCCACCCCACCCCCCCACCCAGGCCATGGGTCCTAGTCTGGTTTGGGTTACATAACAGGTAACGCCCTTGTATGCCCCCCCTCCCCCCCCCCTCCCTTACACACAGTCAAGAAATCAGCCATCTCAGCCCTTGCTCGACGCTCCCCTGCCTCTCTCCCCCCCCCCCCCGCACACACACTTCTTCTCCCTACCTATTCCCCTTCTGCTTCAGGTGTGGCCTCCCACCCTGTCATACACACATACCATCCCCCCCTCCCCCCCATTCTGACCTCTCCCTACCCCTCACCCACCCCATCCACACGCACTCTCTTTCTCTCACCTTACCCCCCACCACCTCCCTTCCCCCAACCACCAACACGCACACACAATCTTCTTCTCCTACCTCGTACCCTTCACTTCACCCTGTGGGATTCAATCGTGCAGAAAGAGGGAACCGCTGTGCTTCGAACCTACCAACATTGCGAGCGCTCAGTCGCTCAGATTCCGATCGCCCCGAGAACACCGGACCGGTGCAATTGCATGGCTACAAACCTGCTGCTTCGTCTTCTCGTACAGTGCCCCAGTCGAGACTCGATCAACTCGGAACAGCAAAAATCGCAGCAACGTACTTCATATTCTATACAACGAAAAGAGCTTGAAAAGATAGGATGATCGTGGCAAGCGCGAGAGTGTCCAGGGGGACGGAATGGCCATGGCGATCTGAACAAAGGTAATTAATCGCAACTGGATGCCAATTACTACGAATGTGATGCGATGGCATGGCAAAATTGCGCATGCGTGAGATGAATGGTGGCAACGCTCGCAGACGGAGAAAAAAAGCATCACGATATGAAGGTCTGGCTTGATTATGATCCTGGCATAATTCCTCAGGCTGGGCAGCATCGTCTTAGCGCCTGGATTGGTTACCAGCTTCGTGTTCCTCCTCAAGCACGGTAGCTCGTTCCTGACTCCTTGCAAGATTACCAGCATGACGTAGCTCCTCGGATCGGGCAGCGCGGGCATCACGTCGACGCTTGTTGGCTATTTCCCTGTCTTCCTTGCTCTGGCAAGCTCGCTTTGAGCGCTGGCTGGCGTTTTTGCGGGCCCTCCTGTCCATCATGACCGTTGCCATGCATCATGGTCGCGTTATGCGTGAAGAACTGAAAGCTATTATTCCGAGCGCCATGCCAAGCCATATGAGGGTCGGCTGGTGACCTCCGAGGAGAGGATCTTCTGATTCTAAATGTCTTGCCGTCATAGTATCGGAGGCAATTGTGGACTTGCTATGAGCGCGCGCGCATAGTTTAGCGAATCTGCAGTTTTGGTGTTTGAAAATTCCGCTAGGCGGGGAGTTGCTAGTTGGGTGAACGAAAAGTCGGTTGCAAGTCGGTTACACTTCGCACGTGGGCACGCGATGATGACACCACCACGACCACTACGACCACCACGACCATGATTTCTTATATATATATATATATATATATATATATATATATATATAAAGAAATCATGGTCGTGGTCGTGGTGGTGTCATCATCGCGTACCCACGTGCCATGGGCGTGCGAAGTGTAACCGACTTGCAACCGACTTTCTGTCAAACCCAACTCGCAACACCCCGCCCAGCGAAATTTTCAAATACCGAAACTGCAGATGCGCAAAGCTAAGCGCGCGCGCTCATTTCATCCCCACATTTGCCTCCCATACAATGACTGCAAGCAATTTAGATCCAGAAGATTCTCTCTTCGGAGGTCATCTGCTGACCCTCGCTTTGCATGGCGCTCAGAATAATCGTTTCAGTTCATTGCTTCTTCACGGAGCATGCGACCATGATGCATGCCAACGGTCCTAATAGACAGGAGGGCCCGCGACACCGCCAGCCAGCGCTCAAAGCGAGCTTGCATGAGCAAGGAAGAACTGGACAGAGCCAGGCAGAGCCAACAAGAGTCGACGCGATGCCCACGCTGCCTGACCCGAGGAGTTACGCCAGGCTCATAATCAAGCCAGACCTTCAGATCGTCATGCTTTTTTCCTCCGCCTGCGAGCGTTGCCACCGTTCATCTCACGCATGCGCACTTTCGCCATGCCATCGCATCACCTTTGTCATGGTTGGCTGGTTGTTGCGATTAATTCGACTTTGTTCAGACCGCCAAGGCCATTCCGTCCCTCTGCCCACTCTCGCGCTTGCACCTCTCATCCCATATCTGAAAGCTCTTTTCGTTGTATCGAATATCGCGAAATACGATTTGTGCTGTTCCAAGAGTTGACCGAGTATCAACTGGGGCGCTGCACGAGAAGATGAAACTACAAGTTTGTAGCTTTGGAATTGCACTGGTCCGGTGTTCTCGGGGTGATCGGGATCTGAGCGTTCCAAGTTTGTTGGTCTGCACTTTCCCCTCTTTCTGCAAGATTAAATCCCGCAGCCCGAAGTGAAGGGTATGAGGTAGGGAGGAGGAGAGGTGTGTGTGCGTGTTTGGTGGTTGGGGAAAGGGAGTCTTTTGAGGGCGAAGGTTGAGAGGAAGAGAGTGTGTGTGGATTGGGTAGGAAGAGGCCGGGGAAGCAGAGGATGCTGTGGGTCTGTGTGTGTGTGTGGTGTGTGTGTGTGTGTGTGGGGGGGGGGGTGTTTGGGGGGGGGGGGGGGGGGGGGGGGGATGGAATACGTGTATGACAGGGGGGAGGCCACATCTGAAGCAGAAGGGGAAAGGTAGAGAGAAGAGGTGTGCGTCTGAGAGTGTGGGGGGAGAGGGGGTGTTTGGTGTGGCCACTGGCCACACGGGCTACGGTACTAGTATATATATATATATATATATATATAAATGGTCACTTTGGCCTAGTCAGACTGCTGGCACCATATGATATCAAATTGCCCGGTCCCTGCGTACAATACAACACCCTCTTGAACAGGATTTTCCCCCCGGTTTTAATAGGGACCGCTAGTTTTAACCCCTTTTTAGCGAAATTATCGTTATAAAAAAGAAAATTAGTTTTTGTTTGTTTTGCCCTTAACGGCACTAAAAACTAAAAAAAGTAATAAAAAGCACCTTAGACAGTCCCTGGAGGAGGTCTATAACCATGAAGCTAGAAAAAACCCGCTTTCAAATTTGAAAATAGAATCACTGCTCTTGAATTACCCTGTCTTACATACCTGTCGAATCTCCTGTCGAATCCCCTTACCTACCTACCTCTTGAATGTCATACATACCCTGTCTTACATACCTGTCGAATCTCCTGTCGAATCCCCTTACCTACCTACCTCTTGAATGTCATACATACCCTGTCTTACATACCTGTCGAATCCTCTTACCTACTTACCTCTTGCATGTCTTACATACCCTGTCTTACATA
Organism: Microglena sp. YARC; assembly: GCA_022414725.1. Classification (NCBI taxonomy): domain Eukaryota; kingdom Viridiplantae; phylum Chlorophyta; class Chlorophyceae; order Chlamydomonadales; family Chlamydomonadaceae; genus Microglena; species Microglena sp. YARC. The sequence goes on from JAJSRW010001635.1 coordinate 28,785, forward strand.
CCTGTCGAATCCTCTTACCTACTTACCTCTTGCATGTCTTACATACCCTGTCTTACATACCTGTCGAATCTCCTGCCCTGCAGCTGGTGGCAAGGTTACTCTGATGTAAACCAAAACCTGCTGAGGTCGAGGGTTCTACTCGCCCATCAGGATCCTACTTCCCTTTGTTCGGAATCTTGGACAGAACTAAGTCTACCGCGACCGCTGGGTAGCGCCCTCATGGGAACTACGGTCTTGCCAGTATCTGTCATACTCTACCGATGCACCTATCAGACTGGTGATCAGATTCCTGGTAGGTGCAATGGTAGAGTAGGATAGATCTATCATATTATACTAATGCACCTATCGGACTGGTGATCAGATACCCGGTAGGTGCAATGGTAGAGTAGGATAGATCTATCATATTATACTAATGCACCTATGGGACTGGTGATCAGATATCCGGTAGGTGCAATGGTGAGGTACGTGGACACTGTCATTGACCGGATAGTCAACGCCAAGGCACTGCTGGAAGCATGGTCGGGCGCGATGCCCCCGGTCCCCGGTCCCCGGTCCCCGCCCCCCTTCAGCGCGGTCCCCGCCCCCCCCAGCTCGGGCCGCCCTGAAATAGCTCAATGGACGTTGTCCTTGTAGGAGGCCTAAAACAGGAAAGCTAGGAAAAACGCACTGCGAGATTTGAAAAAAGCCCTGCCCAAAGCCTAAGGACGACGTGGCAGTCAGAGAATGATAGATCCTGGCAGTCTTCATACCCGTTGGATCTCCTGTCAAGCAGCTAGTGGCAAAAGATCTCTGGTGAACACCAAAATCCCCGGATAGTGACTGAGAACCAGCACCAGCACATCTTCAACACGTGATTGATCATGATGCCCTGAAGGGTGCCGTAGCTTTTCTTTCCAGCTATGAGCAGCAGCTTGTAGGCACCCCCCCTGGCTTACTACCCAACCAAACCTATAACAATGTAGTGCATCTGGAAGCTGTCAGAATCAGCTTTCTAATGTTGTTTCAATATTGGGTCTTAGCCCAGTGGCTGGCTCAGGGCGCTGCCTTGAAGCTGCTGCTCGTAGACAGAAAAAAGCTATGCAACAGCTGATGTTGCTTTGTGGTAACGTTGTGACCAAGTCATAGAATGATTCATAGAATGAGGAGAGGGTGCAAAGCACTGCTTGTATTTTTGGGCTAAGCATGGCAGCTTCCAGCCAGCTCCATTAGCCAGCCAGCCACCGGGTCAATCCCAAGCTTTTCAGCTGCATTGGAATGCCCGTCATGTTAGCTCACAGACACACTGGCTAGCTTCAGGATTAGCCCAAGGACGGGGCAAGGAGCTGCCTAGTAGCTACTATGCATAGCCCCCAATAGAAGCAATGGTGGCAAGGTAGTCAGAGAAAGAATGAGAGTGCTAGAAACAATGGTGGCAAGGTAGTAAGAGAAAGAGAGAGAGCGCTAGAAACACATTGGACTAGGGTCTTGTGACCAGCAGGGTACTACATTTTGTCAAATTGGTCAGCGCTTTTAGCGCTCAAACGTCAAATTGGTCAGCGCTTTGTAGTGCAAAAAGCGCCAAAACTGCGCGCTGCGCCCACAGGGGGTTGAAAAAGCTGCGCGAAACGCGCAGTGGGGCTCAAATAGTGTGCGCGAAATCGCGCTGCTGCGTGCACTTTGTAGTACCCTGGTGACCAGTGGCTTTTCTTGACCTTGCATAAAAGGTTTATAGGCTTATATGTGATAGTTTTTAGGTTAATAGCAGTGTACTTCAGGAGGACCCCCAGCTCTGCTGCCTGAGACACAACCAATTCTTTAGCCTGCGTCCTGCGACGCAAAGGACCCTTCCTTCTGGTTAACAGACCCTCCCCATGTTGCGTCCTTCGACGCAACAGACCCTTCAACGTTGCGTCTGCGACGGAGGACGCAGTGTCCTGAACAACCCTGGTTAATAGGCCTATAAAAAGTCTAGTATGTTATGCAACAACAATTAGTACCATTAATCGGTACTGTTGTTTTGGGGGGATAGCCCGAGGCTGAAACGGAGAGCTACAGGGTACATTGGATTGGATTGTTACATGGTTTTCAGCCAACTCTGGGCTGCTCACCGTCCTTCAATTCCTTGTCCCACTGCAATACCCACAGAAACCAGGGAGAAAACTAACCCGATCAGACAGTTTTAAGCCTTGTCCAAGTCCGCAAGCTTGTTCAAACCCCCCAGTGAATGTGCAAGACACCTGCACACACAAGGGCTTTTCTTTGCGGAATTTCGGCTTTTCTTACCAGCTTCTTACCAGCTCCCTGAGCCCGCCCCTTTGCTACACCCAAATATTTCAGCAGGACTGAATAGCTGGTTGTGTCAGCTTCAAGGTGCACTAGGTTGCTCCAGGTTTGGCTGAATAGCCAGGCAGGGGATCTGCCTAGAAGTTGCTGCTTGTAGCCGGATAGAAAACAACGGCACATATGTTAGAAAATGATCAGGGTCTTTAAAGTGTGCAACAAATCCAGCAGTCGCCCCTCTAGTGCCAGCCTAAGCCGTGCGCAATTTGGCAGGCCCCCTTAAAGGTCCTAGGCCAAATTGGGAGAAATCCTACAGCCACCCCTCTAGCGCTGGCTGACGCCATGCGCAATTAGGCAGGCCCCCTTAAAAGGTCCTGGACCGAATTGGGAAAAATCCCGCAGTCGCCCCACTAGTCCTCGCCGACGCCATGCGGAATTGGGCAGGCCACCTTCAAAAGGTCCTGGGCTAAATTGCAAGAAATCCCGTTGTCTGAATGTGGAGGATTTGGACCTTAATTGTAGATCAAGAAGCGTGATTGCTAGAAATAATGTTTGAACATACCGTTTCAAGGTCTCTCCCTTCACCTTACACATAAATCTTAAGGTTTCGAGATCGGACAAGTCTCTTCAATCTATCTGCCTAGTGCCTACCGTAGGATTGTAGTATACAAACGCATATACGTATCTAGATAAGGTCACCCCCCTTCAGCTTAAACCCGAATCTTGTTCTTTCGAGATTGGGCAAGTCCCTTCAATCTATCTGCCTAGCTACCGCAGGATTGTAACATACAAGCGCATTTACGTACCCAGACAAGGTCTCATTGGGCACTTGGGCAGCACTGTTTACCGGGTAGTTGCTTAATAATATCTCAGAAATCGAGAGAGACTCAAGGCTGAGCAAACCGCTCTAAACCATCCAGGGGCGTCATCTAACCATCCCCCCTGTTTTACAAGACGGTTCTAGGCGCACCCACAAGGCCACAAGGCCACAAAGCCCTACCACCTCTGGTAGGGCTTTGTGCCCTTGGGCTGTGCCCTAGGGCTGGGGCAAGCGATAAGCGCCAGCCACGAGTACACCTCCAGGGTACTTGCCGGTCATAGGGAAGCTAACTCTACTGCTTCGCAGCTTCTCGTTCTTGACGACTCACCGGCCTGCCTAATTTAACGTTTATCGCTTGCCCCGTCTGACTGACCCCAAAATCGGTTCGACTCAAATTCCACCCTGTCTACTTTCATCCCCCCCCCCCCCCCCCCCCCCCCCCCCCCCCCCCCCCACGTCTGCCAGCTAGTTGGTGCCAGTGCATTTAGCCCTCTCGCGCTTATCTTTTTTGAACCCCCACAACTTCTTCCTCTTCTTCCTCTTTTTTCTGCTTGCCTGGCCGTGCCGAATATAGTCCAAACAACACTCTCCGTGTGCTCCGAGGGCGCAAATCGTGCTCATTATTCTTATCGTTCGCCTGGCTGGTCCTGACGAAAGTGCGAAACGGCGAAGACCTCGTTTGAACTTACACACAGCTAGCGAAGCTTTCCCTAAACAGCTACACACAGCTAGCGAAGCTTTCCCTACCAGCTACACACAGCTAGGGAAACATTTCCTAAACAGCTACACACAGCCAGGGAAGCATTTCCTTGCACCTTACTTCAGTCCCTGAATTCGGATCCAGAGCCCAGGTTTAATCCATCCCCCCCTGTTGTTCCTAGCCGGGAAGGGGGGATGATTGGAAGATCCAAGGCATTGCAGAGCATTGTCTTGGCTCTGGCTGTAGCTCTGTGCCTTGAACCTGGCGCATGCACCCTACTGGACCCATGTGCCCCGATGCCAGAAGTCACCACGGTAAGCTTCCCCATCGTGGGCATGGGTGTGGGTGTGGGTGTGGGAGAACACCATCCTGGCTCTGGGTGTAGCTCTATACCTGGAACCTGGTGCATGCTGCCTACTGGACCCATGTGCCCCGATGCCAGAAGTCACCAAGGTGAGCTTCCCCATTGTGGGCATGGGGTGTGGTGTGGGTGTGGGAAGAGCATCATCCTAGCTCTGGGTGTAGCTCTATAACCTGGAGCCTGGCGCATGCTGCCTACTGGACCCCTGTGCCCCATGCCAGAAATGAACAGGGCGAGCTTCCCCCTTCTCTAGGATCGATTCTTGCAGTGTGTGGTGTGGCTGTGTGTGTGTGGGGGGGGTGGGGTGGGGTGGGGTTTATGTGTGTGTGAGTGGGTGGAGGAGTGTGCCCTGGTGTGTAGAGGTGTGTGGGGTGCTGGATTGGTCCTGACTGATAAATTCTTTCGCCTCACTCCTGCATTCTCTTCACACGCATGCACGGCCTTTATAAAAATGCTTTCTCTCCTCATACATGCATCGTCTCCATATGTATTCTGTCCACACACACGTATTCCCTCCACACACACACATACCTTCTCTCCATAAACACACCCCCCACGCGCTGGGCGACGCATTCTGTCCTCCACACACACACACGTGCACTCTCTCCACACACACACACATACCTCTCTTCATACACACAGCATTCCCTCACATACACACACAGCATGCACTCCTCCACACACTTGTGTGGGTATATCTACACACATTGCATTATACCCCCCTGCTTGCATTCTCTCCACACACATTCACTCCCTCCACACATATGTAGGGAAAAAAATTCACATCACACACTGCCACAGCAATATGACATCATAATATCCGGCAGTCTTGACTAGCTAAAGTACCAATTGAAAATAAAATATCATATGATGCAATTTGTATGATGTCATATAATATCATACTCACCTTTGGCCAGCATCATATGATATGCTGACCCCTTTTTCCACATCACATGCACTTACAAGCGCTCATAGCCTCATTATCCTCTATCCTACATACTACCCTGTGTAAATGTAGTTACAGTTCCAGGTGTAGGCCAAAATAACGACAGGGACTTGCCAAGCCGTGACAGGAAGGGCTAAAAAAAAAGCATCGATGAACTGAAACCCTTACCTACCCTGACCTGACCAAACTAATCTTCCCTATTCGGCCCCCCACCCCCCCCTCGTCCAGCCCTCCCCCTCTCTCTCGTCTCTCTCCCTGCTCAATATACCGCAGGGTGACATGTTCACTATTGTTTTTTTTTCTACTCCCCTCCCTTGCTCTACCTATACCTTAATTAACCCCCTAACCCTATCCCTGACCAAACTAATCTCTATTGCGCCCTAAGTTGTCTGTCTCGCCTGCCCCGCCCCCCCCCGACCCCCCCTCTACGCCCGTCTCTTCCACGAATCACCCAATCCAATATCGGCCGTGCGATCTGATTGTGACATGTTCACTACTTTTATTGTTTTTTTTTTTTTCTACTCCCTCCCCTTGCTGTCTAGCTAACTATAGCCTTATACCTACCGTTTATCTGACGACCAACCGCACACCATCCTAATATCTGGCCCCCCCCCCCCTCTCTCTCTCATGTCTCTCTCTCTCTCTCTCTCTAATCTCTCTCTCTCTCTCTTCCGAATACATAGACAGACCCGAGGGTGAACATGTTTCAACTATTGGTTTAGTAAACTACACTCCCTGGAGCAGATGCAACGTTCCTGGCTTCTCTGTACAACGATACGAAGATTGGCTTTTTTGCACACACTGCCCTTCACTGAAAGTTCTGGTGCGCACCTTTTTGGCAGAGCTCCCTCTTTAAGGGGGCGCGAGCCCGCCATGTTTACCCATTTGTCCGTTCCGACTGGACTGACCGACAATTCTCATCATCCGACCATTCCATCCGTCTGACCGCAATGAAGCCTGAGGACACGTCAGCCAATAGTCTTGTAACTACACTCGCTTCCCGTTGCCACCTGTCGCTCCGTCGCGATCACTCTCCGCGCAATTTTAGCGCAGGCAGGCGACGCTCAGCATAGAACTTGTTCCTGTGCTCTTCATCTAAATTGCTCCTCACTCTAATGAACTCAAACAGTAGTTTGACGACGTTCCGCTTGGCTTTCTCTGCACAAGCGATAAGAATTGTGCTTCTGAACCGCTGCCTTCACTGAAGTTCTGTTACGCACTTTCCCCCCGTGCTCTCAATCTAATGCACTCAAACAATAGTGCACTATAATTAGGGAACGGCAACATGATATCATATGATGCCGGGAGTCTGACTAGGCCAAAGTTACCACTTAAATACAATGTCATATGATATCATACTCACCTTTGGCCAACATCATATGATATGCCGATCCCTAACTCTTATACACTCAAACAGTATTACACTCTAATACACTCAAACAGTAGTGCACTCTAATACACTCAAACAGTATTACCACTCTAATACACTCAACAGTATGCACTGCATATACACTCAAACGTAGTGCACTCTAAGACATAAACTCAAACAGTAGTGCACTCTAAGACACTCAAACAGTATTACACTCTAATACACTCAAACAGTAGTGCACTCTAATACACTCAAACAGTAGTGCACTCTATTACACTCACAATTTGTACACTCTAATACACTGCAAACAGTAGTGCACTCTATATGACACCAAACAGTATTACACTCTAATACACTCAAACAGTAGTACATTATAATACACTCAAACAATTGTACTCTCTAATACACCCAAATTGTAGTACACTCTAATTCACTCAAACAATAGTACAATCTTATTCACTCAAACTGTAGTACACTCTAATGTACTCAAACAGTAGTACACTCGCATACACTTCAACAGTAGTACAATCTATAACACTCAAACAATATTATCAACTCTTTACACTCAAACAAAAGTAACACTCTATGACGCTCAGACCAACAAACTCTAATATAACTCAAACTTTAACCCTTCCCATACCTGAAAGGCCAAATACGGAGCTCGGTTTCGGTCTTCAAATATGAATGATAGACAGGCTTTTCAGGTGAGGCGTCAGGCAAACCCATAAATCCATAATAAATATCCATAAATAAATAAATGAATAAATACATAAATAAATACATTAAATAAATAATTAAATACATAATAAGTTAATAAATAAATTCAAAAATAAATTAATTTAATAAATCCAAGATCCATACATAAATAAATAAATAGTACGCCTTATTACGAGGTGAAGGTTGAGGGGGCCAAGCCCGTTTGTCTTTCAGCTGGGCCGACCCCCAAATAAACACAATTATATGCGAACTCTGCTGCATAGAGAAGGTAGAGGCATGTTTGGAAAGCATTTTTTTAAACATGACATAACGGCTTTTTCCAGTGCCGCATTCAGGCAAACACATAATATGAAGGGTCTTCATCAATAAGATGTAATATGATATATATATTGAATACATATATGATTATATAACCTTACTGCTCTCAAAATTTATCGGTTTAAATGCGGGAGCAAGACCGTCCAAATCGTGCCGTAAGCGGTAATAGTTAATCAACTAAAAGCCGTCACCTCAATCACACGTGCATAATTACTTGGGTAGGGCTTCGGACTTTTGTGATAGGCTTCTACCAGCACGAACCTAGCTTTCCTGCCAACAGGACAAAATCTGCAAGCAGTGGTTCGACACAGGCCGCCTTGCTCATTTCATTGCTCAGCCCTCGACAGATCTCCAGAGGGACGTTTAACGCTCCTCTATTATTAGTCTCTCAACTCACAAGAGCAAAGGACCTTTTTTTTTTAACCCGTTTTTAGAGCCAGGGCAGATAGCCCTAGCAGAACAGGTATTAGGCAGGCACTGGCCAGATCCACAACCGCACTGGATCGGCGGGAGGATGATGAAGATGCCAGCCCTTTGCCAAAACGCGAAGATGAAAGTGCAGATGGTCCAATCACTGGGCCAGTACAGTTGTGAATAGAGGATGCGGTGATGGAGAGGGTGGGTGGTGGAGTGACCACATAGTGCCATGGAAAAACACTTATCCTTGGCGGAGGGGCAGCAGAGAAAAAATTGCTGAGCACTGGACAAGCGGGCAGCACACCGCAAGCCCATGGGCGGGGCGCTCTCTTGGCAAAGGCAAGAGTATCAGGGAAAGTGACTGGGGAAGATGATTGCTCATCTGTTCCTGTCATCAACAGATGACCCATTTACATTACAGTACATACATACATTTTAACATGTTAAAGTCTACTGAACCACCGCGAGGTGTATATGAGACTCTGTGGCTTTAAACACAAAAAGAAAAAAGCACGCCACAAAGCAAAAAAAACCCATTAATCAGGGTGTGTTTCACGAGGACAACAAACAAAACTTCACCAAACCACCGTTTTGTGGCAGGTAGGTATGTTGAAGAGAGTGGGCTTGATCCGGAATGCTAGCAAGGAGGAATAAGGTTGCCTCTGCGCCTTCTAGCTCGCTGAAGCAAACACATGAAAAACATACGTTTGCTTATGCTTATGACATGATTAATTCATTAATTTATTGACATAACTGAGCAATATATTTTCAGGAGTTAATGAAAGCGATAGAATGTCCCATTCTAGTTATTCATGCAGTACCGGTAGTGTTATGCTGAACAACTGTTGGAAATATTGCAGTAATTATATGTTACAACTCCTTGCAAGGTTCCTCAGAACCAGTA
>JAJSRW010001636.1:0-10000 GCA_022414725.1 Microglena sp. YARC
CCCCAGAGAGATCCTAAATCCCTAAAACTAACGTAAAACCTAAACCTAAACCCTAAACCCTAAAACTAAACCTAAACCTAAACCTACTAAACCTAAACTTAACCTAACCTAAACCTAACCTAACCTAACCTAAACCTACCTAAACCTAAAACCCTACCTAAACCTAAACCTGAACCCTAACTAAACCTAACCTAAACCTAAACCTAAACCTACCTAACCTAACCTAAACTAAACTAACTAACCTAAACTAACCTAAACCTAAACCTAAAGCCCTAAACTAACCTAGACTACCTAAACCTAAACTAAACCTCCCTAAACCTAACCTAAACTAAACCTAAAACTAAACCTAACCCAACCCTAAACCTAAACTGAACCCAACCAAACCTAACTAAACCTAAACCTAAACCCTACCCTAAACTAACCTAAAAACTAAAACCTAAACCCTAAACCTAACCCTAAACGCCAACCCCTAACTACCTAACCTAACCTAAACCTAAACCTAAAACTAAACCTAAACCTAACCTAACCTAAACTAAACCTAAACTAAACCTAAACTAACCTAAACCCTAACTAACCCTCAAACCTAAACCTAAACCTAAACTACACCTAAACCTAACCCTAAACCTAAACCCTAACCTAACTAAACTAACCCTAAACTAAACCTAACTAAACCTAACTAAACCTAAACCTAAACCTAAACCTAAACGTAAACTAAACCTAACCTAAACCCTAAACCCTAAGATCCTAAACCCTAAACCTAAACGCCTAACTAAACCTAACTAACTAAACCTAACCCTAACCGCTAAACAACCTAAACCTAAACCCTAACCCTACAACGCTAAACCCTAAACCTAACCTAAACCTAACCTAAATAAACCTAAACCCTAAACCCTAAAACTAAACCTAAAGCCCTAACCTAAACCCTAACCATAAACCTAAACCTAAACTAAACCTAAACCTAAACCTAAAACATAAATCCTAACCTAAACTAACTAAACTAACCTCACAACACTAAACCTAAACCTAAACCTAAACCTAAACCTAAACCTAAACCTAACCTAAACATTAACCTAAACTACTAAACCTAAACCTAACCTAAACTAAACCTAAACCTAAACCTAAACCCTAACTAAACCTAAACCAACCTAAACCTACACCTAAACCCTACCAAACCTAACCCTACACTAACTAAACCTAAATAAACCTAAATAACCCTAAAACCTAACTAAACCCAAACACTAACCTATGAACCAAACGCCTAACCTAAACCCAAACCTAACCTAAACCTAAACCCTAAAACCTAAACCTACCTAAACTAAACCCTAAACCATAAACCAAACTAACCTAACTAAACCAAACCTACCTAAACCTAAACCTAGAACACCTAAACCCAACCCTACTAAATTGTGCTAGATAAAGATGAATAATTCTGCAGGAAAGCATCGTACCTAGGGCAGAGACGATCTCTTTGGGAATGATTCTTGGGCGAGGTGCTAGAGGAGATGAAATAAATCTGCAGGGAAAGCAATCGCTTCCAGGCGAGTTCTGTCCACGCCCCAAACTTGATGCCCTCATAGCCCAGGTTGACCCATCTGGTTCTTTCTATGCCAGCAAGCCATCCACTCAGTAGGATTTTCAGCCAGTTTGGGAGCAGGAATAAAAAGCCGCAGGAAAGCACCGTGCTACTAGCCCAGAACTCACCACACCCCACCTTGGATAACCTCTTGGCCCAGCTTGACCCATCTGGCTCCTCTTGCCAAGAGATCAGTCAGTGAGCTTGGCAGCCAAGGTCAGTATATTTTGAAGCTCCACCCCCCCCAGAGTTTGAACCCCCAACTCCCTGGACCACCCAAGCGATTCTCTTATCGCCAAAGCCTGGTGGCCCTAACCCAACTCCCTGGTAAACACTCCACCAACATTCAGTGATATCACCGTCTTCCAGGAGCACTGAGGAGCCTCGCGCTACAAGCAACCACCCCATCCAAAAACGCACCCCAGGCCAGCCCGCTGCCCACTTCACAGATATCCGGAGACATTGCATTCAATATGGCACAGGATGTGACATGCTTGGCTGGTGACATGAAGGTGGGGAGTTGCGTTTAAAATGCCATTCAATGTATTCAAATTTTGCCATACGCTTGCTATGATTCAAGTGCTAAAAACATTGTCTATTCCAGCGAGGAGGATAAAGTTTTTCTGCCACCCAAGAAAAAGTACCTGCTCCTGCTCCTGCTCCTGCCCCTATTCGGCACGAAGAACAACAATTTAGCAATTCAGTGGATCATTGGGTTTTGATTTTTTGCAAAACAGATTGTAAAGGTTGTAATTCGCATCTAAACTTTTGCCTGGACATCTTGGAACTCTGGGGGCATTGTACTAAATTTGGCCTGAACATCGGAATGCTCTGGCAGCCTTTGTCATAAACATGAGTACCAAAGCATGACTACAAACCATGGACTACTAAGCATGACCCATGACTACAAACCCAAACCATGACCCCATGACTACTAACACAAAACCATGATACAAACCACGACCCTTGACTACTAACCATGACTACAAACCATAATTACTAAACCATGACCATGACTACAAACCATAAACTACTAACCATGAACCATGACCATGACTACAAACCATGACTACAAACCATAATTACTGACCATGACCCATGACTACAAACCATAACTACTAACATAACCATGACACAAACCCCATCATTAGAAAACATGACTACAAAAACACGAACTATGACTACCACCCATGAGGACGACCCATGAGTACAACCCATGACTACAAACTATGACTACAAACACTATGCAGTCACTCCTTCTGGACTACAAACGCTACCGTAACACAGCCTTAGGACTGTCAACACCACCCAAGCACTACCCCAGGATTACTTCCTAACACTAGCACCTCCCTTTCTGATGCACCACCACCTCAACCTCCACACACAACACCCTCACCCACCCGGCTTCCAATCACTTTCCACCCAGTTTCCCCACTACCATCACCACCACCACCACCACCACCACCAATCACTAGCATACCGGTATCCATTTCTCATGCAGGCTGCAAATGAGAGGTCGCAAGAGATGCTAAGACTAACGGTTACTTTACTCCATCAGGACTACAAACACTACCCAAACGCTTTGTCAAAAGGTGAATTATTTATTTATGCATTTCCCTTTCTCATGCAGGCTGCATACGAGGGGTTACAAGAGATGCTGAGACAGACTGGAGAGTTGTTGGCAAAGAGGCAAGGCACCTTGCCCCTTTCTGTCCACACCCACAACATGCTTCTGCTGCATCGCTGCCTGCCTTTCAGCATAACTGGAACCCACATGCTCCCATGGAGGATGATAGCCCCGGGGTCTCATCCAACTTATCGCACTCGATGCGCCTCAGTCAGAGCACCATCGACATGTCCAACGTATTTTTGAACGTCCCGTCCGAGAGGATGATGGACAACATTGCTGGGAGCCAGGGATGCAGAAGCTCGCTTTCCTATAGCAGGAAGATTGCTGACGTGGAGCGCGCGATCGTGGACATGGACTCGGACTATGCTCCCTTTCGATTCGGGAGTCTTGCACATGGACGTAACAGATGTACCACCAGACATGCTAAGCCCGAGGTCTGATAGCACGGCAAGGCCCTATTCAGGGAAGCTGTCACCTTGGCCAGATGCTGCGCCTAGAGACGGGTTCGTCGAACCCATGACACAAAATGTTAATTCCATATCGCGGCGTAGCATCATTCCCTTTGCATCGATTAGGAAGCGCTCCTCGCAACCTGGAGTACAGGCAGCAGCTCATGTCGGCATGGCTAGTATGTCCTTCAGGTTAGGCGCATCACGTAGGAGCTCATTCATCCAGCACCAAAGTAGTCAGGATTCCTTGCAGAGTGCTGATTCCCAAAACAATCTTGATATGTTGAGCAGTCCCTGCAGCACATCGGTAAGGAGGCGCTCCATCAGCACTCTAGGTGGCCTGAGCTCTCACTCCAGGTCCAGGAAAAGCTTTGATGCCTCTGGCAATGAATCGTTCAGCATGGCCGCTAACGTAGGGCCAGGAGACAGTCTGTCCTCGAGGCCACAGTCAGCAGCCTCGCGCTCTTTGGCACGCCCGTCTCGGGTAGTGAAGCCATTGGCATGACTGAGGACCGTAAGCCCAGCAGACGCTCAACCCTGGTGAGCCTACCACCAGCCATGTGCTCCATCGTCCCACCAATAAGAAGTCCTCCCTCAAAGTTCTAGTCGACGACCCGGCTCACCAGCACCTGTACCACAGAAGTGACACCTCATTAAGAGTACTCGGTGCAAGCATGGATACCCCAGAATCGTCCTCTGGTTCCTTTTCTACTGCTGGTATGAGCCCGTCTCATCACGCCCCATGTCTGCCATAAGTGGACGGAGGAGGTCCACCAGCTACATTGCGCCCCTCCCCCCGCAGTAATCTGTCCTTCACTTCATCTAGGGACGTTGATGCTAGGTCTCTCCTGCCAACCAGAATGCCTCCACAACTGAGTAACCGGACTGGTGACACTGAGGAGAGTGGTGATGGTACATCTCAACAGACACTGTTACAAACTGTCTCCCCACCACGCTGCTGTGTCTACTGTCCCTTCCCAGGGCTTCAGACGAGTGGGATCGCTCAGCAGAAAGCCCCCCCCCTTGGACGGTTCACTTCCTATGTGGAAGAGGCGAGTGAATCAGGATCGCAGAGCATTTTAAGTGGTTGGATGAGGAAGCATAAATAAGCATGTAAGCTGAGGTGTTCGACCCTTGTTGCGGGTTCATGCGCAGGTGGTGGCGTGGGACCCCGACCCTCGACGCCAAACCCTTAGGTATAGGCGACTCTGCTGCTGCAGTAGTACGGGGTTCTCTACTGAGGTTGAGCACTCATCGGGGGCCGATAATAAATGGTAACATTATGCTGGCCGAGAGGCCAGTAAGTCCTCAGGAGAGGACTAAGCCAGCGTGGTCAGCAGGACATGCGTCTTAGGTCTGGGACCTGGACCACGCTTGTTGCAGTGTGTCAGCAGCTCCGTGGCAGAAGCAGCAGGTCAGCCTCTGTGAGCCAGCTTTTTAACTGTCACTGTTGGGACCATCGCAATAGTATGCAAGACCCCCGATGAGGTAAGACAAGGGACCGGCATATCATACGATGTTGACCTAAGGTGAGTATGATAACATATGATATCATACAAATTGCATCATATGATATTGCCTATAAATGGTAACTCTAGCCTAGTCAGACTTCCGGCATCATATGATAGCCTCTCTTTTTCTATCCTCGGCGTATAACGGACATTCTAATATGAAATGCATTTCATCTTCGACCACGCTTCTACCATCAACCATCATATCACAGCACCTGCAAATTCTGCCAGAACGAGAGGTACTCTTTTCTGATTCGACATTTAAGTTGTGAGCTCGAAGACATAATCTTGCTTTGCACTTAATATCATCCCTATTATTTAGTAAGTTCGCGTATGTTGAACTATGGTTTCTATCCTCTGACATCATCCAATTTGCATACGCAATATTTTTCATACCGATTCCTTGGTGGTCCACCAAGATTCCTGGGGTTCACTGTACGCAGGGATGCCAGTCAATGTCTGCTATTTTAGAGATGCCTTCATCAATTATCCCAAGTCAATCTCGCTCAGTGAAGTCTGATTATCTTGAATAGTATCAGAGAAATGTTATATAACATCTAATCTCTGAATGAGTCTTAGTAATCCATGAGACCAGCATTGTTTGTTGCTATCTCTGGTTGCCATTAGAACATTCTCTAGGATGGCTATTTTCGCAAAATCATCGTCATTGCGGCCAGCGATTTTATTCCAAAAGCCAATACATTGTCACAACCATTGAGCCCGTGTAGGTGATCTATCGAATTCATTGAAGACCAATCGGTTGAGGTGTTCTCTCTAATGCAGAGAGCCCTTTTCATAAACTTATTCTAAATAGTTTCACATTTTTTGAGACCCTAAGAAGTATCAATATTACCCAGACGGTCTGGAGCCCACACTTCACACACGTAGTTAAGGATAGGTTGTATAATTGTGCCTTAAAGGTAACTTAGGATGTTGGCATTTGCGAGATCCATAATACGATTGTCTACACGTACTATCATACGGACTTGTTTATACATTACACTTTATACAGTTTCTCAGGGTATTCAGGTAGTTGCCGTGAATACCCATGGCAGCTCCAAAGGATGCTTCTGTTGACACTATCACAAGCCTTCCTTAAGTCAATGAAAGCACAAAATATCGGTTTTTGTATTGGTAAAGCTCCACCGTATGGCGTAGTATAATAGCTGCATCGACAGATGCATGGACTCATATAGCGTGCGTTAGCTTTTGAATGGCTGGTGAATATTGGGCCCACAATTTGGGCCATGGCCGTGCCGTACAGCTCCCAGTGCACCACGGCCATAGTTAACATGGCACGTGGGGTATGACCGGATGTCAGGCATATTCCTAATCACGATGCATCGCGCTCGTGCGTTTTGAATGTTTATTCCCGTTTTGGACCATCGCGCCCCCAGGTATGGGTAATGTTTCCAGATGTCAGATCTCCGGGTGAAGCATTTTATATGCTTCCGGATGGTAGATGCTTGGCCAGGGCATCGGGCTGCCACGATTATTAATGTTTCCAGATTGCACGTGCTTGGCTTGGGCATCGTGCTGCCCAATTTGTAATGTTTCGACAGTATGAAGGCATCGCGCGCTGGTTACTAGCAAGGTGGTGAGATGGCCCCTGAGCGTGATCCACGTGGCCACTGGGTCTGGCCAGGTCGAATTCAAACTGGAGTGAGCTGCGGCCGTCCACTGATTTCAAAAATGTAACAGCCCGGGCCTGTCCATCTCACCTGCTCCGGTTACAGCCCTGTGCCAGGAGTGAAGTAGAGCGTGGCGTTGGCTGCCCCTAAACCGACCTGCTGACGTCAAATGTATAGTAGTGTAATGTCTACACTAACTTGACGCAGACGGCATTGTACCATCACAGATACCGGCATAGTACCATCTCAGATACCGGTATGGTGACACCAGAGTGTTGTCAGTGGAGTCAGCTATCGGCCTCCTCACGTAAGGAGAAGGGTTTTAAATACTCCACATTTGCCCACTTAAAAGTGTTGGGGTGAGGAGTACAAAAAAGGTTGGACACCTATGCCGAAACAACCTGAGGGCTGACCCCCCCCCCCCCACACACACACACCCCACCCCACCCCACCCCTAAATAGAAATAAGAGACACGGCTTGAAATAATGGGTGGGGGGCTGGGGTCCTACCGCCCCTACCACCCATACAGCCATACTCACCCATTCACCTGCCCATCCATATACATCCAGACCACTCAAACTCACCCACCCATACCCACCATCATTATCTACCCAGTAACAGGGTAATTCAAATCGCGCGCTTTTGAGCTTTTGAGCGCTGACCTTTTGACCCCCTCTGCGCTCTAAGCGCAGTTTTTTGCACCCCCCTGTGGGCGCAGCAAGCGATTTTTGCGCTTTTTGCACTACAAAGCACAGTTTTTTTGTTTTCAAGTGCGCTGGCCAAAAAAAAGTGCTGGCCAAAAAAAAGCGCTGGCCAATTTGGCCATTTGAAGTACCCTGCCCAGTAACCCACCCATACTTCAGCTATTCTTCGCATCGAATTAGGAGAGGTGTTTTTAATAGTTCACCTGCTGATATGTATGTATTTCTGATTAAATTTAGTAAGTCTAGATTGTCTAGCTGGTGCTTGGAACCATACGATGTCAGACACAGTACCATCTGAGTTATGCTAGTGACTTCAGCTATCTTATCTCACACAAGAGAAGTACCGGTATTTAAAATAATTTGCCTGTTGAAATTTAAACGGGCAAATTATTTTCAGTTCCTGTTTGAATCAAGTGATTGGAGACTGTCTAATCGGGAGATGTCGACTCACTAACAATCACTGACCTACCCTTTGAAGCGAAAGTATTTCCTTGAACAAACAATTTCATGGTTGCAACTTTAACTTGGATATTATTACATGAGTGATGGGTGCAGCCTTTAAAGCTGCTCGCCGATCTTGGCAGTAACATTCAATTCACATAAAACAATTCAAATCCATGATGACAATAACAAGCCCTTATATAGTTATACAACACTAATCCACTGTCCCATTTTCGATGATGGGAGTATGAGACTAAAGCGACCTGCCGCTCCTACAGCGTGAAATCCACCATGCCTCTCATGCCGATGTTTACATTTTCCTGCCCTACTGGGTTCCAACTGTGCCCGCAGAGTCCTGTTAAACTTGTGAGATCACAAAAGAGGTAACAATCACCCCATCTGCATGTTGAATTTATCCTTGGTCTTCCGAGTACATACATCCAGTCGGAATGTATGCAGGGTAATGCGGTGAGCACAGGATTGATCGAAGGTGCTTCAAAATCTACGTTTTATGAGCAAAACAATTCCTCGAATTCTTTAATACTCGGTTAGGCGCCGAATTGCCGACGTATAGAACCTCGTAACCATTATTTTTCTGATTCTTCTTCCTGAAATAAACTAGACACTTGGCAAACACATTTTTGGCAGTGTTTATAGCCCATGCTGTGCGTACCTGCATCTAAATAAGACATGGAACTTACGACACGGAAGTAAAGTGTATGGGGATTAAAATAGCTTGGAAGAGCTTGGAACACGTGGGATTACATGGAATTACATCAACACAAAGCGAAGAAACCAAAAGCAAGGCATTGTACACCAACAAAATTCCTAAGCCGTCATTTTCTGACAAATATAAAAGGACCACCGAAAAGCACGAAGCGCGTTTTACAAGCACAATGAAGTACATTCACATATTTCCAAGGAAAAACATGTGATAACGGGCTCGTAACCGTAAATATCCGCAAATAACCGGTGATTTCGGTGATTTCCATCCATTATCGGTGATAACCGGGATCCAAATAACCAAATACTAGATATCCAAACCCTACCAAAATATCCCAGTCTGGAAATCTTCGAAATACCCGTTATCCCGTTATTCCGGAAATATGTGCCTTTTTGCTGAAATACTGGGTTACCCAGACCACCAAAATTTTAAAATCATGTGAAAAGGCATATGAACCACAAGTAAAGGCATGCAAAAATTACTTGCCTTCTCAACAATTTTTTTTTTTTTTTTTGATATCCTTGGTTATCCTTGGTCATCCTTGGTAATCCTAAGTTATCCTTGGTTATCCTGGGTTATCCTGGGTTATTTCGATGTTTTGGATATTTGGATGTTTTGGATATTTGGATATTTTGGATATTTTGGATATTTTGGATATTCTGGATATTTTGGATATTTAGGAAATCCTTGGTTATCCTTGGTTATCCTTGGTTATCCTTGGTTATCCTGGGTTATTTGGATGTTTTGGATATTTGGATATTTGGATATTTTGGATATTTTACCCAGAACACCAAAATATCCACTTGGAAAAGCTCGAAAAAAATGGAAGATGGAAGAATGGCTTGGGATAGCTAAGTATCGATTGGCATTGATTCATGTAGATTAAAATAGCTTGGAAGAGCTTGGAACACGTGGGATTACATGGAATTACATCAACACAAAGCGAAGAAACCAAAAGCAAGGCATTGTACACCAACAAAAATCCTAAGCCGTCATTTTCTGACAAATATAAAAGGACCACCGAAAAGCACGAAGCGCGTTTTACAAGCACAATGAAGTACATTCACATATTTCCAAGGAAAAACATGTGATAACGGGCTCGTAACCGTAAATATCCGCAAATAACCGGTGATTTCGGTGATTTCCATCCATTATCGGTAATAACCGGGATCCAAATAACCAAATACTAGATATCCAAACCCTACCAAAATATCCCAGTCTGGAAATCTTCGAAATACCCGTTATCCCGTTATTCCGGAAATATGTGCCTTTTTGCTGAAATACTGGGTTACCCAGACCACCAAGATATCCAAACCCTACCTGGAAATCTATATAT
>JAJSRW010001636.1:20000-22811 GCA_022414725.1 Microglena sp. YARC
AGTGAGTGAGTGAGTGAGTGAGTGAGTGAGTGAGTAAGTGAGTGAGTGAGTGAGTGAAAGAGTGAGTGAGTGAGTGAGTGAGTAAGTGAGTGAGTGTGTAAGTGAGTGAGTGAGTGAGTGAGTGAGTGAGTGAGTGAGTGAGTGAGTGAGTGAGTGAGTGAGTGAGTGAGTTAGTGAGTGCGTGTAAGTGAGTGAGTGAGTGAGTGTGTGAGTGAGTGAGTGAGTGAGTGAGTGAGTGAGTGAGTGAGTGAGTGAGTGTGTGTGTAAGTGAGTGAGTGAGTGAGTGAGTGAGTGAGAGAGTGTGTGAGGGTAAGTGAGTGAGTGAGTGAGTGAGTGAGTGAGTGAGTGAGTGAGTGAGTAAGTGAGTGAGTGAGTGAGTGAGTGAGTGAGTGAGTGAGAATGTGTGTGTGTGTGTGTGTGTAAGTGAGTGTGTTATAAAGTTGAGTGAGTGAGTGTGTGAAAGTGTGTGTGTGTGTGTAAATGAGTGAGTGAGTGAGTGAGAGAGTGAGTGAGTGAGTGAGTGAGTGAGTGAGTGAGTGAGTGAGTGAGTGTCTGTTAGTGAGTGAGTGAGTGAGAGAGTGAGTGAGTGAGTGAGTGAGATCTCCATCTCATATCCCTCCCTCCCATCTCCAACCCCTACTCCCTGCCTCCTTCCCCATTCTCATATCCCTCCCTCCCCATCTACCACCCCTCCATCCCCACCATATAATTCCTCCCTCCCCATCTCCAACCCCTACTCCTTGCCTCCTTCCCCATCTCATATCCCTCCTTCCCCATCTTCCCACCCCTCCATCCCCACCTCATATCCCTCCCTCCCATTCTCCAAAAAAAAAAAAAAAAAAAAAAACCCCTTTACTCCCTGCCTCCTTCCCCATTCATATCCCTCCCTCCCCATCTCCCACTCCTCCATCCCATTCATATCCCTCCCTCCCATCTCCACCCTACTCCCTGCCTCCCCTCCCCAGTGAGTGAGTGAGTGAGTTTGAGTGAGTGAGGTGAGTGAGTGTGAGTGAGTGAGTGAGTGAGTGAGTGAGTAAGTGTGTGATGTGAGTGAGTGAGTAGTAAGTGAGTGAGTGAGTGAGTGAGTGAGGAGTGACGTGAGTGAGTGAGTTGAGTGAGTGAGTTAGTGAGTGTGTGTAATGTGAGCTGAGTGAGTGAGTGCACACAGATGTGAGTGAGTGAGTGAGTGAGTGAAGTGAACAGTCGAGTGAGGTGAGTTGTGTGTAATGTGAGTGATGGAGTGAGTGTGTGAGTGAGAGAGTGTGTGTGCGGTAAGTGACGTGACGTGAGTGAGTGAGTGAGTGAGTTGAGTGACGTAAGTGAGTGACGTGAATCACAACAAACCAGTGAGTGAACGTGAGTGAGTGAGAATGTGTGTGTGTGTGCTCTGTAAGTGAGTGAACCCAAACACCACAACAACAAATGCTGTGATAGTGAACGTCAGAATTCGAGGTGACGTGAAGTGTGTGTGTGTTGTGTAAATGACGTGAGTGATTGAGTAACCACAAGTGAGTGACAGTCGAATGATGTGAGTAAGTGTGTGTGTGAGTGAAAGACAACACAACCACCAAATACACGTGAGTGGACTGAGGTGATAGAGTGATGTTGAGTGAGAGAGTGAGTGAGTGAGTGATTGAAGCTGAGTGACGTGAAGTGAGTGAGAGAGGAGTGAGTGAACCCATGTGAAGTGAGGCTGATGTAGTGCTCTAAGTGGTGAAGTTGAAGAGTGAGTGACTGTGAGGTGTGGAAGTGAACATGTGAGATGAATCGTGAGTAAGTGAGGAGTGAGTTAGAGAGTGTGTGAGTGAGTGAAAGATGTGTGTAGTGAGTGAGTGAGTGACAGTCGTGACGTTGAAAGTGATCAAAGTTAGACCGTGAATGAGTGAGTGATGTGTGTGTGCTGAGTGAGTGCGTGAGTGAGTGAGTGAGTGAGTGAGTTGAGTGATGGAGTGAGTGAGTGAGAGAGTGCGTGAGAGGTGAGTGAGTAGTGATTGGTATGTTAGATGAGTGAGTAGTGAGTTGAGTGGAGTGAAGTGAACGTTGAACAAGTGAGTGAGGTGTAAAAGATGACCCGTGATGTGAGTGAGTGGATGAGTTAAGTGAGGGAGTGAGTTAAGAGTGTGTGAGTGATGTGAGTGTGTGAGTGAGTGATGAGTGATCGTGAGTGATGTGAGTGAGGAGTGAGTGAGTGAGTGAGTAAGTGAGTGATTGTGAGTGAGTGAGTGACCGTGAGTGACAGTGGTAGAGTGACGTGACAGTAGTGAGTGAGGACCGCTGAGTGTGTAGTAGTGAAAGTCGAAGTGAGAGAAGTGAGTGAGTGAACTAGTGAGTGAGTGAATCCCCATCATTCATAATCCCCTCTACTCATCCCAACCCCATACTCCCGCCTCCATTCCCATCTTCAATATCCCTCCCTCCCATCTACCACCCCTCCATCCCCACCAATAATATTACCTCCTCCCCATCTCCAACCCCTACTCACTCCTGCTCCATTCCCCCATCTTCATTCCTCCATTCCCCACATACTCCCACCCTCCATCCCACCTCATATCCCTCTCCCCATCTCAACCCCTACTTCCCTGCCTCCTTCACCCCATCTATATCCCTCCCTCCCCATTTCCCACCCCTCCATCCCCCATCTCAATACCACCTCCCTCCCATTCAACCCCCTATCCTTGCCATCCCTCCCCAGTGAGGAGTGAGTTGAGTGAGTGATGAGCTGAGATGCAAAACAGTGAGTACGTGAGTTGAGTGAAGTGAACATCAAGTGCAAATGAGTGAAGTGAGTGAGTGAGTGAGTGAGTGACGTGA
>JAJSRW010000086.1:0-26890 GCA_022414725.1 Microglena sp. YARC
AAAAGTTGGCGCAAGAGAAAAGGATATCACCCTTCAAATTTCACAGTCCCAGGCAAATCCTTCTTAACAAATTGAGAAGAACGCCTGAACAGAACCCCTGCATGACAGGTCCACAGCCCTCCTCCTTCTCATACCAATTCCCCAAAGATCGCGGCAGAAAGGTCCAAAAATGCAAGCATCCTCAGAACCTCTCACCACCTCTGAATCTGACAAGACACCATATGAACTTCTTCCCCATGGCATTCAAGCCTAAGAATAAGATCACCTCAGGACAAGGCGACAGCATATGTACATGTCCCACCTAAGTCAAGGGATTTCAAGTTCTCACCCTCAGCCAAGAATTTACTAGGCTCATTGGATATTCAACTCAAGAAAAGCCTACAGAGTGGTAGACTTCCTCACCACAAAATTTTTGATGCCCAGAAGATATCACTTTCAATGAATTTGAAAACCTGGCAGGTCAAAAAGGATTCCCAGGTGCAGGAACGCTGTGGTACTAGGATACTATGAAGACGATATCCCTGTTGAAATTGATGAGGATTGACCCTACTCCACCTGCCCCTGCCTATTACCACCCCGTCTGAACTCCTAGAAAGAGAGTACATCCTTGCCAGACAAGCTAAAGATCAGACCAACCCACAGCGGTGTGGGACTACCAGACAACCTCCTTCTTACCAGAAACAGAGTGTACCAGCCGAACTACACTCTACCCAGCATTCCACTCTCACACAGCAGCCAGTTACACCTCATAACCAAACAAGTTAGAACAAGGAGATGAACACATCCCTCAGGAAATTGAAAATCCCCAGAACCCCCCATCTCCTCCACAACCCAGGAGCTCCCCCAAGCCACACCTCCTACCCTGATATATTCCACCACCCCCCAGAAGTAGACCCATTCCCTAGTTGAACCTAGACGGTACTGGCAGAGAAAAAAACACTCCCCTAAAACTTTCTAGCCTTCTTAGCTGATGGACCAAGTATCCCATCCCCAAGAATGAAGGGAGAAGCTCCTTCTGGCACCTCAGGCAGAAGAATGTAAAGGCCGCTATGCAACGAAGAACTAGCAGCACTTGCACAGCATGAACCACCTAGGTCCCTCTCAGAACTCCCATCAGGAGCAAAAGCCATAGGAACCAAGTGGGGTCTTTGACATCAAAAACAGCAGTTGATGGAGAAAATTGTCAGGTACAAAGCAAGACTAGTTGCCAAAGGGTTGCCCAACGCCCAGAATGGACTTATGATGAAGTTTTTATGCACCAGTAGCCAAGCTGCTACCATTTGTTACATACTCTCAATGCAGCAAACCCAAAGGCATACCTAGACACAGTTAGACGTTTCACAGCCTTCCTCAATGGCCATAGTGGCAAGAAGAACTGTACTGCACCCAACCACCAGGATTCAAAACAGGACCAACAGGGTCTGCCGTAATGTGGAAATGCCTTTATATGCGTCTCAAACAAGCTTTCTTCGAACAGTGGGTACCTCAAGAGTCAAAGAAGATATGACAGCTATGGATTCAGAGAAGTAGACGTAGGCCCCAAGGTCTATTTGTGCTCCCCAGCCTCAACCAACAAAACCCATCATCTGGTACTCCGTGGGTTTTGATGATTTCCTTATGCTGTCCTTTGACAAAACCATCCTAGACAAGTACAAAACCACCATCATGACGCCTATACAAGACTTAGAGACCTTGGTGACCCCTCAATAGTTTTGTGGGCTATTGAAATCACAAGGGAATGCATCAGCTGGCACCCACCACATCTGCCAAATGCAAGGTTCATCCAGGATCTGCTGCGCGCGCCCACAACATGCTTCCTGAACCCCAACAGCACCAGATTCCCTGTGCCCCTCCTACCAGATGCTCCACTCCCTATGCCAGCAACCAAGAATGCCCAGACACAGGCCTTACCACTTGCCCAAATTGTAGGCTCCCCTCAACTACCTGGCAGTTAACACAAGACCTCCTGACCCATTGCCCAAGCAGTCAAACAGATTGGCCAGGCACCAAGTTTTGCGCACAAAAACCCGTTGCATGACCACATGGAAGCTGCAACTGGTATCCTCAAGTACCTGTCTAACACGCCAGACCATGGCATCACCTACAACCTTCTCCAACAAACCCCTCATTGGTTTTTACTGTGACTCTGACCATGCTGCCTGTCCAATCACAAGGAAGTCCACAACAGGCTACGTCTTCCTCAACCAAGGGGAGCAATCTGTCATGGCATCCAAGATCCAGCATCTGCTACAGCATTGTGCCACTACAGAGCTGAGTATCATGGCAGCTTACCTCTGCTGCCCAAGAGGGAATGGTGGTTGAGAAAAACACTACAGACACTCTGCCACAGGCATAGTTCCCCCTCCCCTCACCATCCACGGTGACAACCAAGCTGCCCTTAGTGCCTGGAACCAAGAGAAGCTGTCATCCAGACTGAAGCACATGGAAACCAGATTCTACTTCCCCAAGGAACAGTCCAAGAAGGAGGGTATCAAAATGAATTGGATCCCAACTGCTGCCAACATGTCTGACATGCTCACCAAAGCTCTGCCCAGGGCCAAGTTCTGTGACTTCAGAGCAAAAATTGGATGCATTGCCAAGCTCAAAATGGATTAGCTATAGAAGCTTTGATCAAGAACCTGTGATATAGCATCACTCATGTCCTTGACCATGGGGAGATACCTGCCTTCTTGAGCTCCTGCAGCTTCCTGCAGCTTCCTGCAGATCCCTTTACAGTCCATTACTGACTCCCCACTATGACCCTATAGTTTCCCCCAGCATTGATCTTGAGATCCTGACTCATGATACTTTATAGATGATCCTGGAAGTATCTCACTATATCCTCCCATCTGGAATGATAGCCATGAGCCAGCGTGGGACGTCTACTTTAAAGTTGTTTATTAATGGAAATCAAACAGATTGCTACCAGCTCCTTTTAGCTGAACAAAGCCATATGGCTACACCTTCCTGGCAGCCCCACAGCTGGAATCCAGTCCCACCTAGATAATAGATAATAGTCACTGTACTGCCTCTGTCCCTTGTTCCCCCCTTGATGTACTTGCATATGCCTCTCAAAGTCTTATGCCGTCTTTTAGTGAACACTGTTCAAGCCAGAAGCCTATACCCCCCCGGCTCTCCTATGCACCAGTTATCTATTTTCACTCTAGCTTCCCTTTCCCTAGAACCTCCTAATTCCAGGGATTCTTATGAATTAAGAATACCAGGAATTGGGGGGGATGTTATAGACCGGTTCTCCCGGCTCAGCTAGAGTGTCTTGGGGCACCAGGCCCCCCGCCTGGAAGCTTCCATAGTAGTGCCTCCACCCGTTAGGGCCGGCACCTACCGGCGGCAGTACCCTGAGGTACTGTCGCCCTTTCCCTTCTTATACCTAGCTTGCCGCCTGGCATGCTATCACGATTGTAAGCTTAGCGGCTTTCGACATTTCCCTGTGTCAGTCCTCACGAGATAATACTCCGGAAAGCTAAAACAAATGGCCAGCAAATTATGGCATTGCGCTCTCAGGTCAACTCTCGGGTGGCCATTTAGTAAGCCATGTATATTAAAACCTGTTCAAAATACGGTATGTTGCCGTCGTCAATGCCCACCCAAGGCATAACGGTGTTATATATATGATTGCCGTTCGGTTTACATTACATTACATTACATTACATTACATTACATTACATTACATTACATTACATTACATTACATTACATTACATTACATTACATTACATTATATTACATTACATTACATTACATTACATTTACATTACATTACATTACATTACATTCTACCGCATTACATTACATTACATTACATTACATTACATTGCATTACATTACATTACATTACATTACATACATTTACATTACATTACATTACATTACATTACATTACATTACATTACATGTTAAATTATACTTGACACCGCGAGGGTTTATGAGACTCTGTGCTTTAAACAAAAAGACAAAGAACCCAGAAAGCAAAAAAATCCATTACACCAGGGGTGTGTCGAGGACAAACAAACCAAACCCCCAACCACCGTCTTGGTGGCGTAGGTATTGAACCCCCTAGAGCAGGATCCAGATCTCAACCACTTAAATTGGCGGAGGTAAGAAGCTACAGATTGAGAAAGTCACAAGAAGAAAAAAAGGGATAATAAATTACGGTGCCACTAAGCAGTCCAGGGCTTCCTGTCTTGCTCTTCTACAAGTAGAAAGATAGTCGGCTAGGTTGCTCCAAAAAGTCTTAGTGCCATTTCCATTCATAAAGGTTCTGAATGTGAATCGGCAGAATTCCACATTCCCGTGTACGGTTTTGTAACTTGAACTTGAACTAGGTTACATGGCTCCAGCCACCATTGCCATTCGATTTGTAACTTGAAGTTGATCGCAAAACACGGAGGCGGCTGTTATTCCGGAAGCACGAGTACACTCATGCAAGCGCTGATGATTGAAGGGCATTAACGTCGAATTCCTGGCAGCCCAATCTGGCGCCTCTTTCTCCCGTCCTGCGTCCTGCAACCTACGACTCGCCTCCCCTTCCCGATTGCGACATGGCTGCCCTTCACTTGCCTAGGTTCTGCGAACTACCTGCCCGCCTGGCTTCGCTCAGTTCAACCTACTTGGGCCACTCAGTTCAACCCCATTGGGGTTCCCGACCACCGCCACCGCAGGGGCCCTTACGGCACCCTACTATTTAAAATGGGTTGGTGACAGCTACGCTGTCCCAATCCCAACGCTGGCGCTGGATTGATAGATTCCCTTCATAGAATAGAACCCAATAGCCGACTATAATCTCTGCTTCCTTTCCTGTCCCTTCCGATTTTCGCCTCTCCTCACCCACAATAGTTCGCACGTTCATGAAGCGCAAGGACCCTATATCTCGACGCGAGAATTGCCGGGACTTAGAATCGCAGCAGGAGACCAGCACCTCGAAGCTCCTGCAGGAATCTTGGTAGAGGATTGTTAACGCTTTTGCAGCTCAACACTAGCACCAGCTACAAATCTAGAAGCAAGCTGTTTCTGGCCTGGGAGACCAACATGACGAATTGCCGAAAGCAGCTCTTCTGCTCCGAATTGCCGCTTGCACCGTTGCCTCCTCTGCCTGAGGCTGCCAGCGAAGGAAATTTGGCAGGTCCTACTTCTTGGTCTAAAACTGGTGAGGTCATTCCACCTTCGAGGGAGGAGGGAGGGTGTGAAGGGTTGGGAGTTGGTTGGGGGTGAAGGGTGCCAGCACTGGATGCAGCAGGCGGAGTCTGTTGGGAGATGGGATGAGGGGCAGTGGGGGCGGCTGTATGCGAGGGGGGGGGGGGGGGGGAGGAAGCATTGAACCTGTTAAAGGGTACACTGACCCACAGAAGGGTGTTTGCACGGTCGCCTCCAGCCTGTGGTGTGTTGGGGAGGGGGGGCTGCGTGAGTGTGTGCACAGAACTTTTGTTCGCACACAGAGCCCCCTACCAATAGTTTTTGCACGCGCTAGGCCTTCGCGTGTTGGGCTGCGTTGAACCTAATGAGACAATGTTATATACATATCACCACACCAGCAACACTATCAACACACTCATGCAACACACCTGCGTGGCATGAGCCCTTCCCCCCCCCCCCCTCCCCCCCAAAACCCTAAAAACCCAAAACCCTAAACCCTATACAACCTTTTTGTCAGGGTCATCCGCGGGCGAGTCATGGCTGGCGCCTACCCCGCAAGCCTAGACGATGCAGAAACTGACCAGATTCTGACAACCCTACTAGAACTAGGCGTCAACACATTCGTGTGCTTGCAAGCAGAAGTGAACATCCATTGCCCGGAGTCCAGCTGGCGAAACCAACGCGGGCTCCGGCCGTACATCAAAGACGCACAGAAGCTGCTGGGCAAGGCGCATGAGACAGCGAACCCTAAGATTCAACAGCAAAAGATAGACTTCCTGCATCTGCCCATCATAGACGGTAACGTCATGACAGACAATGCAATGCACAAGCTGGCTGAGGACTGCATCCAGCGTGTACTGCAGGGCGAGAACTTGTACATCCACTGCTGGGGGGGCACGGCGGTACGAACAGGGACCTTGGTGTCTGTCATGCTTGGACGCATGTATGGTCTGCCGTACACAGCTGCTATGCACTACTGCCAGGCCTTTCACGACAGCCGGCAATATCCCCAGGGTGTTAACTCCCCTCATACTCCCGTGCAACGAGCTCAGGTAGGCCCATAGAATCATCTCCGTTTGTTTGTGTGTGTGTGTGTGTGTGTGTGCGTGTTTCTTTCAATCGTTGACCTCTAAGTAGCTGCGGATGGTGCAACAAGCTCAGGTAGGGCCCATATAATCATATATTTCCCACCCCACCCCATCCCACCCCATGTAGGGCTCATAGAATCATCTCCGTTTTGTTTTTGTGCTTTAGGATTGTGTGTGTGTGTGAGTGTGTGCGTTTTTTCTTTCAATCACCTTGCCCCACCCCACCCCTGCTAAAGGTCCGAAGGCTCCTCGCGCTTCAGCCAGGAATGGCGCCGCCAGGAACTCACCCGGACAGTTCTGCTGTTCCTGCTGCTGCTGCTGCTGCTGCTGCTGCTGTGCAAGGGCAAATAGCTGCTGTCGGCAGGCTGTCGGGCCCTGCTACTTCTCCTCTTGCTGCCATACGGCAACTTGCTGCTGCCGGCAAGCTGCCAGGAGCTGCTGCTTCTCCTGCTGCTGCGCTACGGCAGCTTGCAGCTGCCGGCAAGCCGTCCGGCCAGGCCTTGAGACCTGCTGTGGGTGCTGGGCCTGCTGCTAGACCCCAAGGCGCTATTCGTGCTGCTGGGTCTAGCGCATATGGCGTGGGATCATGTGCAAACGGTGGTGCTGGCAGTGCTCATAGTGGTGGGGCAGCTGGGGTAGGAGCTAGGGTCTCGCCAGAGACAGCGTCAGCTGCGACAGCTGTTGGCTCACAGCCAGGCGTGGGTAGGTCCCAGGACCCCCACTCACAAAAGTACATAAGTGCGGCAGATCAGTTGGCGAAAGACGTACCTACTTTTACCAAATCATATGATCATACCTCCCTATTCCTCAAACCTACTCGTGCTTACACAAACCCACTCAAACTCACACCCTTGAATTTAAACCGATACGTACCTGCTATAACCAAATCATATTATCGTACCCCCCAATTCCTCAAACCTACACGTACTGACACAAACC
Organism: Microglena sp. YARC; assembly: GCA_022414725.1. Taxonomy (NCBI): domain Eukaryota; kingdom Viridiplantae; phylum Chlorophyta; class Chlorophyceae; order Chlamydomonadales; family Chlamydomonadaceae; genus Microglena; species Microglena sp. YARC. The sequence goes on from JAJSRW010000086.1 coordinate 7,178, forward strand.
TACTCAAACCTACACCCTTTAACCCAACCTATACGCACCTACTCCAATCAAATCGTAGTATCATACCCTATAACGGGAGTAGGCTTGAGTAGGTCCTTGTAGGTTAGTGTAAAAGAGAGCATGTTTGAATACGCGCGTGTAGGTTTGTGTAAAAGAGAGCATGTTTGAATACACACGTGTATATTTGGGTCAAAGAGAGCATGTTTGACTATGCACGTATAGGTTTGGGTAAAAGAGAGCATGTTTGACTACATACGTGTAGGTTTGGGTCAAAGAGAGCATGTTTGACTACGTACATGTAGGTTTGTGTATAAGGGAGTTTGTTTGAGTAGGTACGTGCATGTTTGGGTTAAAAGGTAGTAGGTTCAATTAGGTTTGAGTAGGTACGTGCTGGTTTACGTAAAAGGGTGTAGGTTTGAGTTGGTACGTGCTGGTTTAGGTAAAAGGGTGTAGGTTTGAGTAGGTTCGTGCAGGTTTGAGGAATTGGGGGGATGATACTATGCGTTGGTTTTAGTAGGCACGTGTAGGTTTGAGGAATTGGGAGGTATGATACTACGATAAGGTTCGAGTATGTGTGTATAGGTTAGAGTAAAAGGGTGTTGGTTTGACTAAAAGGGTGTAGGTTTGAGTATGTGTGTATAGGTTTGAGTAAAAGGGTGTAGGTATGTGTAGGGTTGAGGAATTGGGAGGTATGATAATATGATTTGGTTAGAGTATAGGTTGGGGTTAAAAGGGAGTAGGTTCGGTAACGTTTGAGTAGGTACATGTAGGTTTGGGTAAAACAGAGCAGTCTTGAGTAGGTACGTATAGGTTTGGGTGAAAGTAGTAGGTTCGATTAGGTTAAAGTAGGTAAGTATAGCTTTGGGTAAAAAGGAGTAGGTTCGATTAGGTTTGAGTAGGTAGGTGTAGGTTTGTGTAAAGCAGAGCAGTCTTGAGTAGGTACGTATAGGTTTGGGTAAAAGGGAGTAGGTTTTACTAGTTTTTGAATAGGTACGTGCAGGTTTGAGTAAAAAGGAGTAGGTTCGATAAGGTTTGAGAAGGTAGGTGTAGGTTTGTGTAAAACAGAGCAGTCTTGAGTAGGTAAGTGCAGGTTTGAGTAAAAGGGAGTAGGTTCGATTAGGTATGTGTAGGTTTCATGCGTATATAGTAGGTTTTAGTGGGTACGAGCAGGTTTTAATACTATGTATGTATGTTACAGTCCAGGGGTAGGCCAAATAGGCTAAAGGGACTTGCCCAACCGTGATAGGAAGGTCTAAAAAGAAAAAGCATTGATAAACTCATCCCTGAACAATGGTTTTATCGACGGGGGCCCTGAGCTCGTGCTACTGTGATCATTTAATTCTTCAGTAGAATTAAATCGTCATCTCATCTGGGATGATAATTTAATGGTGGGATTCTTGTCGCATTTTTAATAAATTGTATTAAGAATTTCCATCCTTCAAATAAATCAGGATTCATGACCAGCTTCATGCTGGAGTCTTCATCCACCAATTCATGTTCAATTTTCATTTCTCGTTTTTTCTATCCTCAGCGTATAACGGACTTTCTAATATGAAATACATTTCATTTTCGACCACTTTTCTACCGCCAACCACCATACCACAGCACCTGCAAATTATGCAAGAGGTGCTCCTTTCTGATTCAACATTTAAGTTGTGAGCTCGAAGATGTAGTCTTGCTATGCATTTAACACCACCCCTATTATTTTATAACTTAGTGTATGCGGAACTGGTGTGGAACTATGGTTTCTATCCTCTGACATCATCCAATTCGCATGCATAATAGTTGTAATACCGAGTCCTTGGTTATCACCAAGATTCCTGGGGTTCACTGTACTCAGGGATTGCCAGTCGCTGTCTCTTATTTTAGAAATGCCTTCATCATTAAATTCATTCGATTGCTGTGGCTGATTATTTGGGCTCGCATTGCTGACTTTGTCCCTGCGGAAGAGCCCCCTCGTGAGTAGTGGGAGGACATGGTGGGCGATGACCACCCCTTCATCAGCCATGGTGGCTCCCGTGCCAACATGGGGATTCGCACCCCCCCACACACATTTGTCAGCGGCAAATCCTCTGATGGGCCAGGACCATTCCTCCTGCCATTTGCTTCCCGCCCAGAATGAGCTTCTTCCCCCGATTCTCCCTGACAGCCTGGATGACTATCATATATTTGTTCTTGCCCCTTTTTAGCAACTGTCTTGCTTGTGGCGGTGCAGGTGATGGGGGTAGCTTTTGCATTCACACACAGAGTCTCCGTCTGCCCGTAGGTCTGTTTGGTTGCTCTCCCGTGCCTTCTCTCCGTCCTTTAGCTTGGTGTCTTTTGCTAGATAGACCATGAACCCTCTTAGCTTTTACCTGCTGGTCTTTGTCTTTCGCATTTCCACACACATCGTATCTTCTCCGTAGTTCTGCTTATTTTGTCAGTGTCCTTTCTTAGCGGCGCTTTTCTTGTGGCGTTGTGGCTAACGGTATGGTCTCGTATTTGCTTTTAGATAGGGGGTGTCAAGCTGGGTAGCGCAGGACGCAACATGGGAGGGTCCATTGCGTCCCAGGCGCAGGTTCATGATGTCGGTTGCGTCTCACCCATCAGTTGATTGGCCCACCACCACCCCATTGCCATGGGCCACGGGTCCTGTTGATAGTGGGACGCAGCCTAAACACTTGAGTGCGTCCCAGGACGCAACATACCCGATTGGGTGCGTTCCAGGACGCAACCCCGGGGTCCGTTTGAAGTACCCTGGTGTCAAGGCCGTTTTTGAAAAGCTTTATGCCTCTCGCCTTGATAGTCTGGTGGAAATGCTGAGCCTTTTGTTATGGTCCGCCTCCTTGTGGAATTTCGCTAATTAGGCCGCGGCAACTCTCTGCCTTTCTATAATGCTCTTTAATGTGCTTTTTCTTTCGCCTTTTGGAGGTGACCTCGTGGACCAGGTTCTGAGGGATATTTTGCCTAAACCCTCATTGTTATAAAACTGTCCAGCTGCTCCGGCGCTGCAAGGTCTCGACATTGATTTGTGCTGAATATGTAACAATATCCTTCCTTACGAACCTTCTGTCACTCTTAAATTTCCATAGCGCATGCCCCTGGTTGGTCTTCTATTTTTTTTCTTCCGGCTCTCCTCCCTTGTGGTCTTGGTGCCCTGGATTGCCTGCCTCGGTATCCCTCCCCTTTCCGCTTTTCTTTCCGCCTCTAATTTACTTCCCTTGGGGGACTGTTCCTTGTTTGTTTTTCAGGTTTGTGGGGGTGCCACAAAAAACCCTCATGCTTCGTTTTATACCTTTGGATGGTAGGCAGGCTTTGCTCGTGTACCGTATTGTCTCGGCAATGATTTGCTTAGTTTATGTAACACACCTCATCTCTCTTTGAATGATCTTCTTAGTAAAAGGCAATTTTGCCATCAACTATAACCAATCCGAACAATCCACTAGCACATCCAATCGGTAGGAGCGACGGGCGGTGTGTACTAAGTACACTATGAGTTGGTTGGAGTAGGGACGTACCGGTTTGATTTATATTGAAACCTAGCGTTGTGTATAGGATGTGTATAGGCTTGAAACCTACGCACAACCTTAAAAAATGCTCCCTAAAGATTAGACCCCTTCGGCAGGCTCTCTGGTTTGCACGCACTTTTTACAGAGGCAAGCGTGTGTGTGGGTGTGGGGGGGGGGGGGGGTCTACCACGTGAACTCTGAAGGCTGGGCTAGGGAGCAACCCGAAACAAACCTAACGGCCACCAGGTCGGAAAGTTTCTCATATTTTGACTTAACAGGAGGCACCATATCGGGAATTCCAGTTTGCGAAGATTTGGAACCCCCCGAAAAAAAACGCTGGATCGGTAGATTCCTGCATACTAAAGAACCCGATATCCGATTCCACCTCTGCACCTTATTTTAAATCCTTTCCCTTCCGATTCTCGTCCGTCCTCTCCCCCAATAGTTCGCACGTCCATGAAGCGCAAGGACCCTCTAAATCTCGACGCGAGAATTGCCGAGACTTAGAATCGCAGCAGGAGACCAGCACCTCGAAGCTCCTGTAGGAATCATGGTTGGGGATTGTTAACGAGTTTGCAGCTCAACTCTAGCACCAGCTACAAATCTAGAAGCACGCTGTTTCTGGCCTGAGAGGCCAACATGATGAATGCCGAAAGCAGCTCTTCTGCTCCGAATGCCGCTGCAGCTGCCTCGGCACCGTTGCCTCCTCTGCCGAGGCTGCCAGCGAAGGAAATGGCAGGTCCTACTGCTTGGTCTAACTGGTGAGGTTCATTCACGTGGGAGGGGTGAAGGGTTGGGAGTGGGTGGGGTTGGGGGTGAAGGGGTGGAATAGGGTGTGGTGCCAGCACGGGATGCAGAAGGCAAAGCCTGTCGGTGGGATGAGGGGCTGTAGGGGGGGTGCATTGAACCTTGTTCAAACACTGACACACGGAAGGGGGGTGCATGCGCCAGCCTGTGCGTGTGGGGAGGGTGCGTGGATGGGGGGGGGGGGGGGCTGTGTGTGTGGGTGCTTTGAACCTTGTTCAAGCCACACAGGGGCTTTTGCATGTACCAGCCTATGTGTGTGTGTGTGTGTGTGAGAGAGGGGGTGAGGGGGGCATTGAACCTTTTTCAAACACCGACCCACAGAAGGGCGTGTGCATGGGCCAGCCTGTGTGTTAGGGGAGGGTGCGTGGGTGGATGGGGGGCTGTGTGTGTTGGGTAGAGTGTGTGTGTGTGTGGGGTGGGGGGGGGGGGGCTGCGTGTGTGCGTTGCATTGTTTTTTATCCGCACACAGGGCCCCACCAAGATTTTTGCAAGCGCTAGCCTTTGAGTGTGGGGCTGCATTGAACCTTCCGAGACAATGTAGATACATACCACCACACAGCAACACTAAAAAATCATGTAACACTCGTGTGTGGCATGAGCCCTCCCCACCCCCACCCCCACACCCACACACATATACACCCATATACTCGTCAACACGGCACCTCCACAGCCCCACCACACCCTTACCCCCACCCCTCAGCCTCCCCCACTCCTTCCCCCATTTTTCTTCTGCGTGCAAGTCATGGCTGGCGCCTACTCCGCTAAAAACCTAAACCCTAAACCCTGAACCCTATCCATTTTTTGTCAGGGTCATCCGTGGGCGAGTCATGGCTGGCGCCTACCCCGCTAAAGACCCAAACCCTAAACCCTGAACCCTATCAATTTTTTTTGTCAGGGTCATCCGCGGGCAAATCATGGCTGGCGCCTACCCCGCTAAATCCCTGTACCCTAAACCCTGAACCCTATCCATTTTTTTTTTGTCAGGGTCATCCGCGGGCGAGTCATGGCTGGCGCCTACCCCGCAAGCCTCAACGATACAGAAACGGACCAGATTCTGACAACCCTACTAGAGCTAGGCGTCAACACATTTGTGTGCTTGCAAGCAGAAGTAAACATCCATTGCCCGGAGTCCAGCTGGCGAAACCAACGCGGGCTCCGGCCATACATCAAAGACGCACAGAAGCTGCTGGGCAAGGCGCATGAGACAGCGGACCCTAAGATTCAACAGCAAAAGATAGACTTCCTGCACCTGCCCATCATAGATGGTAACGTCACGACAGACAACGCAATGCACAAGCTGGCTGAGGACTGCATCCAGCGTGTACTGCAGGGCGAGAACTTATACATCCACTGCTGGGGGGGCCACGGACGAACAGGGACCTTGGTGTCTGTCATGCTTGGACGCATGTATGGTCTGCCGTACACAGCTGCTATGCGCTACTGCCAGGCCTTTCACAACAGCCGGCAATATCCCCAGGGTGTTAACTCTCCTCAAACTCCCGTGCAACGAGCTCAGGTAGGCCCATAGAATCATCTCCGTTTGTTTGTGTGTGTGTGTGTGTGTGTGTGTGTGTGTGTGTGTGTGCGTGTTTCTTTCAATCGTTGACCTCTAAGTAGCTGCGGATGGGTATGTGGACGGGTGTGTGGTCGCTATGCGCTACTGCCAGGCCTTTTATGACAGCCGGTAATAATCCCAGGGGGTAAACTCTCCTCAAACTCCCGTGCAACGAGCTCAGGTAGGGCCCATAAAATCATCTCCGTTTGGTTGTATGTGTGTGTGCGCGTGTTTCTTTCAATCGTTGACCTATAAGTAGCTGTGGGTGCGTAGGTGGATGGGTGTGTGGCCGCCATGCGCTACTGCCAGGCCTTCCATGACAGTCGGCAATATCCCCAGGGCTTTAACTCTCCTCTAACTTTCTTGCAAGGAGCTCAGGTAGGGCCCATATAATCGTTTCCGTTTGGTTTGTGTGCTTTAGGATTGTGTGTGTGTGTGCGTTGTTTCTTTCAATCACCTTACCTCACCCCACCCCACCCCACCCCTGTAACAGGTTCGAAGACTCCTCGCGCTTCAGCCAGGAATGGCGCCGCCAGGAACTCACCCGGGCAGTCCTGCTGCTGCTGCTGCTGTGCAAGGGCAAATAGCTGCTGCCGGCAGGCTTTCGGGCCCTGCTACTTCTCCTGTTGCTGCCATACGGCAACTTGCTGCTGCCGGCAAGCTCTCAGGAGCTGCAGCTTCTCCTGTTGCTGCGCTACGGCAGGTTGCAGCTGCCGGCAAGCCGTCCGGCCAGGCCTTGAGACCTGCTGTGGGTGCTGGGCCCGCTGCTAGACCCCAAGGCGCTGTTGGTGCTGCCGGGTCTAGCGCATATGGCGTGGGATCAGGTGCAAACGGTGGTACTGGCAGTGCTCATAGTGGTGGGGCAGCTGCGGTGGGAGCTAGGGTCTCGCCAGTGAGAGTGTCGGCTGCAGCGGCTGTTGGCTCACAGCCAGGCGTGGGTAGGTCCCAGGACCCCCACTCGCAAAAGTACGGATGTGTACAGCCTGTTCTAAGTGTGGCAGATCAGCTGGCGAATGACTTCACGTTGAAGTTGCATGCTCCAAGCGCAGCTGTGGGGAGCATGCCGGGGGCTGGTGGCGAGGGGAAAGCTGGGAGGGGTGTGGCCCATCTAGAAGGCAGCAACGTGGGCCATGGGAAACATGCATATGGCTAAATTCATCAGCTTGGCATCTACCATTTATTTGATTGTAGCAGATGGACCACGATTACCTTTCAATGCTCCAAGCGGAGCTTTGGGGAGCATACTGGGTGCTGGGGGGGGGGGGGGGGGGGGAAGCTGGGAGGGTGTGGCCCATCCAGAGGGCAGCAACGTGGGCCATGGGAAACATGCATATGGCTAAATTCATCAGCTTGGCATCTACCATTTAGTCAATTGTAGTAGATGGACTACGATTATCTTTCAATGCTCCAAGCAGAGCTGTGGGGAGCATGCCGGGGGCTGGTGGCGAAGGGAAAGCTGGGAGGGGTGTGGCCCATCCAGAGGGCAGCAACATGCGCCATGGGAAACATGCATATGGGTACGGAGCGGCAGTATGATATGCATTCTGCATGATATCATGTGATCTCATACTTGCCTTTGGTCTACATCATCTGATATGCCGATCCCTACATACAGGTAACATCATCTTGTCACCTACCCTTTACTCCCTGGCAGCATTCAATTCAGCCTATTTAATTACCCCTGTACTGCAACGTACAGGCAAGCAAGCAGACAGACAGATGATAGTAGCACGTGGGTAATTTCATCTCGACACCTACCCTTTCATTCATAGCAGCATTCAATTTAACCTATGTATTCACTCCTGTACTGCAACGTACAGGCAAGCAAGCAGACAGACATATGATAGTAGCACATGGGTAACATCATCTGTACACCTACACTTTAGTCGATAGCATCATTCCATCCAACGTATGTGTTCACCCCTGTACTGCAACGTACAGGCAAGCAAGCAGACAGACTGATGATAGTAGCACATGGGTAATTTCATCTCGACACCTACCCTTTCATTCATAGCAGCATTCAATTTAGCCTATGTATTCACTCCTGTACTGCAACGTACAGGTAAGCAAGCAGACAGACAGACAAACGGTATTAGCAGATGGATAGAGATATTGTTTGAAGCTGGATGCCCTTGGCCCAGCCATGGCCAGCATACCTGTGGCTGGGGGTGGGGGGAAAGCTGGGAGGGGTGTGGCCCATCCAGGGACCGCAATGTTGGCCTTCTGAAGTCTAGATACGCGTCATAGCTTTTCTTTTCAGCTACGAGTAGCGGCTTCTAAGCAGCTCCCTGAGCCAGCCGCGATGTTTCATTTTTGGGCTACGCGTGGCAGCTGCCAGCCAGCTCCAACAGCCAGCCACTAGGTCTAACACAAAGCTTTTAGTAGCATTGAAATGCCAGTAATGTCGACTTTCAGACGCACTAGCTAGCTTCAGGTTTGTCTCAAGGAAGGGGGAGAGGAGCTGTCTAGATGCTGCTACCCATAGCCCCATAATGAAACAGTGACCAGAAGAGCATAGGGAGCTGTATGAGATGACGTTGTATTATCAGTTGTTTTCTTCACAAATCTGATAATGTTTTTGTTTTAGCTTCATGGTTTAGGCCTCCTCCATAGACAGTGTTTGTATAGCTTTAAAAAGTTTGTATAGCTTTTAAGGGCCGTTTAGGGCCAGAGCGTCTTTATTTCTTTTTCCAGCGCCAATTTCGGACAAAATGGGGCCAAACGTAGCGATCGCTACATAAAGTGGGAAAAATATTGCATAGAATATCCCGCGCCAATACCTGGCTTATGGGCTGGTACATAAGTAAGAAGTTAAGTTTAGTCTAGATATGGGTACATGTATCAACTCGGCAATTACCCTTCAGTCGATAGTAGCAGATGGACAACGGTTATCTTTCAATGCCCCTGGTTTAGCTATGGCCTGCATCCGTGTAGCTGGGGACGGGGGGGAGAGGGGGGGGGGGGGGGGGGGGGGGGGGGGGGCACTGGGACAGCTGGAGGGGTGTGGCCCATTCAGAGGGCGGCAACTCCTGCCACGGCCTGTTCTAGATAAACTATAACAAGGGGCCATCCCCCTTTAATTAAAATATGGCATCTCTTTAGTTAAAAAGAAAAATCCCTGAATATAATATCCAGCGCCAGTACGTGGCTTGTGTGCCGGTAGATAAGTAAGAAGTTAAGTTAAGTTTGGATAAGGGTACCTGTGTCAACTCGGCAAGTACCCCTGAGTTGATAATAGCAGATGGACAACGGTTGTCTGTTAATGCCCCAGAATCAGCTGTGGCCTGCATCCGTGTAGCTGAAGGCGGGGCGGGGACGGGACGGGGGGGGGGGGGGACTGGGACAGCTGGGAGGGGTGTGGCCCATCCAGAGGGCAGCAACTCCTGCCGTGGCCTGTTCTAGATAAAAACTATAACAAGGTGCCACCACCCCTTTTATTCACAAATGACCTACTTTGATCCTTGATTATGTGGTTGTATTGAAGCCAAGGGGTGCTTTTGTGTATTAAGCATTGCCTGCTTTGCCGGCCATTACCTTTCAGTCGATAGTAGCAGATGGACAACAGTTGTCTGTCAATGCCCCAGGATTAGCTATGGCCTGCATCCATGTAGCAGGGTAAGGGGGTGGGGGGTGGGGTGGGGGGCACTGGGACAGCTGGGAGGGTGTGTGCCCATCCAGAGGGCAGCAACTCCTGCCGTGGCCTGTTCTAGATAAACTGTAACAAGGGGCCACCCCCCTTTTATTCCCAAATTACCTACTTAAATCCTTGATTATCTGGTTTTATTGAAGCAAAGGGGTGCTTTTGTGTACTAAGCATTGCCTGCTTTGTCGGCCGTTACCCTTCAGTCGATAGTAACAGAAGGACAACGGTTGTCTGTCAATGCCCCAAAATCAGCTGTGGCCAGCATTCCGGCGGTTGGGGACGAGGGGAAAGCTGGGAGGGGTGTGGATGGCCCATCCAGCGGCTGCATCGTTGGCCATGTGAAACATGGATATGGTTACATACCTCAACTACACAATATCCCTTCAATTGATAGCAGTAGACTGCTTCTGTCACCCCCTTATATAATGGCTCGAGTTCATCCAGGGATGTGGCACACTGTGGATGGCCCATCTAGCGGCTGCCTCCCTACCTACCTCAACTACACAATATCCCTCTAGTAAGTAGCAGCATTCCCTCCAGCCTGTCTGATCACCCGTAGACTGCCGCAACGCCTGCCACCCAAAGTGTGTGACAGCTTTACCATACTGCTCTACCAATGCACCCATCCGTCATCTGTTACAGATGACCGATAGGTGCACTGGTATTGCTACATACGACGGATTGGTGCATTGGTAGAGTAGTATGGTCAACCTGTATGTCTGGGTCTGGGTACCTACGACAACTCGATAATTTCCCCTTAGTCCATAGCAGCAGATGGATGACGATTGTATTTCAATGCCACTGTTTCTTTTTTGGGCTGTGTGTAGCATCTTCTAGGCAGCTCCCATAGTGCATATGAAAGCAGACATGACAGGCATTGCAATGCAGCTGGAATCTTTGGGCTCAAGCCAGGAGCTGGCTGGAAGCTGTCATGCGTAGCCCAAAACAGAAACAGAGTTCAATGCCCCAGACTCGGCTCCTCAACTGTGGACAGCATACAGGCTGCTGGGGTCGGGGGGAAAGCTGGGAGGGGTGTGGATAAGTTTTTGTATACAACGACGGGTCGCCATTCCGTCGCCGCATGGGCTTGGCTAAACTAGTCAGAATTGGCCTTCCGTCGCCCACTGAGCTACGGAAGGTCATTGGCCAATGGCCTTCCGTTGCCCATTCTTTCCGTTGTCTACTGCTTCCGCGCCCACTCTATGATGCTCGATGTTATACCTGGGATGTGGTACACAGGTTGGCCCATGTGGAATCCATGGATATGACTACCTACCTCAGCAATAAATAGATAAAATAGTACGCCTTGTTACGAGGCGTGAGGTTAAGGGGGGCAGCCTGTTTACTTGCACTGGGGCCAATCACCAAACCCACCTCAACTAAACAATATCCCTTTAGTCCACAGCAGCAGATAGATAACGAGTGGCTCTTAATGCACCAGGCTCGACTTCTCAACTGTGGCCAGGCTGCTCCCTAATTGCTGGCAGAGGAATGTGGGTAGTATAGCTTAGCACAAACTCAGGTCCCCTGTCGGTAAAACATTTTTGGAGGGTTCAGATCTGGTTCAGATCATCAGTTTTTTCATTTTAGCCCCTCCTGATATCATGGTTGGGCAACTCCCTTCAGCCTATTTGGCCTACCCCTGGACTGTAACAACAACAACTTGAACTTGGTAACATAGCTTAGAACTTGGACTGTAACAACAACAACAACAACCTAAACTTGGTCACATAGCTTCAGCCAGCAATTTGGCTGCTAGCCGTCTTCGGCAGTAAAAATAATTCTTACCAGGAAAATGGTAATGCGAAGAACAACAACAACAACAACTACATGGGTATTATATGTGAACACTAGTGCACACTGATGTACTCTTCGGAATTTCGGCTTCGAGCAGCTTCTAGGCAGCTCCCCTGGCTGGGACGAGTTTCCTCGCTTTCAGCACACCTGGCAGCATAGACAACAACATCTCCCAACATTCTCGCCGGAAGAGGGCAAGATGTAGTCTGGGCCCAAAGCTGCGAATGTCGTCTTCAGCTTGAGCTGCGCTAGTGAGCACATGCTGCAGGTAACCGCTTACATACAGTTTCTCGACACTTTGGAGGTGAGGGCTCGTCATCGCTTTGGAGGTGAGCTGCTCGAAAGCGCTTTCGAGCAGCTCGCCTGCTTAGCCCATATCGCTGCCTCCATTCCGAGGCAGCCCTAGCGTGACCTGTAGGTCAATCGCTCCAACACCACCCCCATCAGCTCTTTTAATCTCAGTCAACATCACACATCAATTACGACCAGGCAATGCGCCAAATGACCATTGATAATTTGAATAAATTGCCGCAACCGTCTGAACTATCTAACTATCTTTTTAATTTTGGTAGTGTGGTTTGTAACTTGGAACGATATGGTAAATTTTGATGCCTGAACTGAGCTGCCGATATTTTTAGGCCTGAACTGAACGGCCGATATTTTGAGGCCTGGACTGAACGGCCGATATTTTGATGCCTGGACTGAACTGCCGAACCGTCGAACACGCCGAAACGGAAGTCGAAAGAAGTGCCTCGCTGGCGGAAGGAATCGAACTAGCTAATCCGAGTTAGGGTCTACTCGGGTCTATAGTCTCAGGGTTCGATCGATGTGGGCGCGCGGCTACTAAAATCGGCGTCGGCGTCGATGGTGATCAGACTCTCGAGAGGAGGGAGGAGCGCTGGACGGTTCTGTTCTCTGAATTGACCGCGAACAATGCTTGTTTGTCCATTGGTAGTGCATGTGTTTGATATGAATGATATGTTGCGCTTTATGGTAAAATTAATGGCATTAACCAGCGCACAGCAAGTTTCGAGAGTACCAGATTTCTCTCCGGTAATTCCGACATCGGTCTCGGCGGTACGGTTACGCTTTCACTTGGCCTTAGAAAAGTGAGGCTCACGTTTAGAGTACCAGATTTCGGTGATCATTACAGCCTCTCTGGTGATATCCCGAGGATGTTCAGGCGAAACTGAGGCGATTCGAGGTATGGAAGGGTGCGCAAGGTAGATAGAAGCAGCTGGAACAAATCTGGCGGGTTGCAGCGACAGATCGGAAGGCATGGTGGTCGAGACTCCTCGAAATCGTCCGAAGTTCGGTACGGAGCCGTCGACGAAAAATAGATTCTTCCCGGCAAACATGCGCACCAATCTCGCCTCGGATTGCGGCCATCGCGCTCTTACTGCTCCCCTGCTACATTCGTGCTTGAAATCAGGGGACGAGGTGGAGCTTGGAGAAAGAGATCTGGAAAACTTCCGACGAAGACAGAAGGACACTGACACGTTGACATGCCCGCCGGTACTGTACTGTCGGTTCTGGACAAGTTGCCGCCGCCTCGTGCCAGCGGCGAAGCCCGCAGAACCCTCATCACGACCTCCTGTACTTCCTGTACGCCGACCGTATCTTTCGCCGGCATAAATAAGTAGACGCAATACTTTGTCTTCCTCTTCCTTTCTTCATTGGGATTTCTCCATAGGTTTTTTTTATGGGTCACGCTCCCCGGCTTCACTTCTTTCTTTCGCTTTTTAGCGCCGTTGCTTGCACTCTCCTTCTAACCCCGTCATATCCGTGATTTGGTATTTGACCGATCCTGGAGCACGACGTGGTCGTTCCGCACGAGAAGGTACGTATGCAAGATCGATCTATAGTGTCAGTTGATTGGTCCAGCCTAGATCATCGGCATCAGCATTCAGCATCAGCATCAGCATCATCGTCCATCACGTTGAGCTCCGCTCTACATTACCAAGCATACCTCCGCTCTCTCATCACGTCTCTCTGCTTCCTGCTTCTATTTGTCTATGTTATGTAGTGTTTGCCACTGCTAGGTACTTATTTTCGTAGGGATACGAGGGCGCAACATGGGGTTACAAGGGCCCCCCTAGCTCATCAGGCGTGGTTTCAAGCAATGGTCTTTCCAATCGCCGGGGCGGGCAAGCTGCCTAGCTCGGCCTTGCTCGGTCGACCCGTCTGCACGCTTCTTGGACTAGACGCATCTTGAAATTATGGGCAATCGCGGTGGGCTTGAAAATTTAGAAGGGGATAGCAATTCAAACGTGTGCGAGATTCCTGAGACGCAAAATCAAAACGCTCATTACTTAACACACCAAACAATTCCTGAGTAACTGTGAGCCGGGTGGCCCCGAGTCATAGCACCATCGCGCCATTCTGTCACAACCCATTTCCTACCTGATGCCCTTTGCAGAGGGCAAGTTGGTATGATTTTGTTCATGGTTCTATGTCTATGCTGACTCTTTCTTTCCACCGATGTGTGGAGCTTGCTGGTGCCCTCATATTTTGAATGGCTCAGATGTCATTTCTCTGCAGCAAACGTGCAGGTGCGATAAATTGTGTGTTATGTGTAAGGGGGGTGGGAGGGGACCTTTGATTCAACTCCCAGTATTTCTGCGTGCAGGGTGCTTTGAATGATGAAGAGAGTGCAAGCCACCAGGCAGCTTAATTGGTCTGTGGATCTATCTATCTATATATATCTATGTATCTATCTCATATAGGGCAAGGTTACACTCATGAGATGAGCGTTTAAAAGTGCGAGAACAACCCAGCTAGACGGAACAGGTCGTCATGGTCCATGTGTCTGGGTAGAAGCATTATATTTCCCTCAGGCGTAGCCAAGACATAAGTTCACTTATTCTGCGCAACCATTGTTCTGTCGATCAATGGCGCTCAGTAGGAGTGGATTGATTGATGGAGTGGAATTGGATGGTTAGCATGTACAGACTATGGACGGTGATGGATGGATGGAAGGATGGACGTGCGACATATGTGAAGGGATGGATGAATTGATGGATACTGTGGTATGTACGGTGTGGCGTAATTATATAGTCATGCATATCTATCCACAGCACAGTGCACTACCAGTCTATAATTTCATGCTCATGCTGTATAGTAACCTGTGTACAATTCTACGCCCATGCAGATCCCTTCACAGCACAGTGCACCACCCGTTTACAAGCGCGCTGTGGCTTCTCAAGAACCGAGCGTCAAGTGCACTGCTGCTAGCTGTTTAGAGGCGGGGTCCCCCAGAGGCAGCCTTTTTTTCCTCTTGGTGAAGATGATTCTAAGCAAATGACTCCATGGTGGAGAAGTGACGGACCATTGGTCACGTGTTGCATGTGAGCAAGGCAGCTTGGAAGTTGTGCACCTTCTCCTCAGCGCTGGGTTTGAGGTATGTGTCCAATGTGTGTCTATGTTTGCGCTGTGTATGTGTGTATGTTCAGGCTGGGATGGTGTTATGTGTCCAATTTTTTTTTTTGGGTTTAGTATGTTTTGCGCTGTGTATGTTATTGTGTTTATTTTTTGCTGGGATCGAGGTATGTGTCCAATTTTTGTTGATTGAAAGGATTTTCTCCCCAGGTAAAAAGCGACCACTACAGGCAAAACTGACCAAAAGCGACCACAACCGGTAAAGTTTGTGCGGAGACCATCGCTCCTCCTTAAACTGGGGGCAGAAGCCCCAGATTCACCCCTTTCTTTTGGGGGGGGTCCCTGTCCGACCGAACGACCAAAAAAATGAAGCCCAGTACGTCAGCCAACTGTCATATATCTAACTGGCTTTGATCAGCTCCATCGTTGCCACCTGTCGTTCCGATGCCAACACACTTATGACGCTGCATAGGACTTGACGTTATTATTTTACCATAAATCTGTTCCATCTGCTGTAGGTGGATGTGCCATATGAGAGAATTCCGGGAGCCACGCCGCTTCAGATCGCTTGTGCCAGGCCACTGAGCATCTGTCACGTGCCTTGCTAGAAAAGGATGCCGACCCGGATGAGAGGAGCTCGTCGGCTCATATTCCGCTGCTGCATTTCCTGCTGCCCCAGTCATCTGATCGATCATCAAGAGCATGCTTGAGGTTGTGTGGTAACTTGGTGCTGTGGGTATATAGTAACAAGGATTTTTTCAGTCCTGATTGAATCAGACAAAGAGGTGGAGTAATTATTAGTGTACTGATAACAAGGGTTGCATGACGTGCTGGCTCGTATCCGCTGCTGCATTCCTGCTGCCCCAGTCATCTGCTGATCATCAAGACCATGCTTGAGGTGTGTGGTACTTGGTGCTGTGGGGTATAGTGACAATGATGTTCCTTGACCTTGGTTAATTAGCTTCAGCCATCAATTTGACTGATCGCTAGAAACGACATGATGTATGCTATGTCGTACTTGGTGCAGTGGGGTATAGTGCAAACGATGTTCTTGACGTGTTTGTAAAGATAGCTTTCAGCCAGCCAATTGCTGCTGCTAGCTGGAAACATATGTAAAATTAATGTGGTACTTGGTGCTGTGGGTATAGTGACAAGAGATGTCTATTCTTGAGCATTGGTTACATAGATCTGCCCAGCCAGCAATTTGGCTGCTCGCCTGAAACGTGTGTAAAAGAGTATACTTGGTGCAACCCCACAGTGGATGCGGAGACGGGCTATATAGTGACAAAGATTTTCAGTCTGTGACTGAATCAGACAAAGAGGTGGGAGGAATTTAATTATTAGTATACTTCGTAACAACGTTGCGAATGCTTTGCGTTGGCTATTGGTTCGACTTACACTGCATTTCCTGCAGCTTTAGTCGGGTGCCAAAGTGTTCATTTTTCTATTTTAGCCTACCAGCAGGAGTTTCTAGAGCACGCTTCCCCTGTTTGGCTCTATTCAGCAAACCTGGTTGCAAAACACTAAGACCCTTTTCGAGTCTGACCACAATAGCGCTGTCCAGAACCGACTGCGAAACCAGTTCAGTGTAGCACCAGTGTGGCTTTGACTCAGGGAGCTGCCTAGAAGCTGCTATGAAAGGCCCAGACTGTGCCAATAATTCAAAATAAACCACACGGAGCTCTCATATGGGATGATGATGCACCTGTCTACTATCACAAGTTCTCTATTGCTGAACTGTGCAGACCGTGAGCGAAAGAGCCAGAATGCCAGCTCTGCATACCTGAGGGATGACCTAATAGTATCCAACTACGCATCGTAGTCATCTCGCTAATCTGTACGGGCCACGACAGAGGCCAGTAGTCCAATACCCTTCTAGCAAAGCACGCTTCGCACTGATGAGGGAAGACATGACGGAAAACCTGCCCATTCACACTTGCAGCCACAGGTATGGCCACCCTGCCAGTCTGTGTCAATGCTGGATAGATTCTCTATCAGCGTGGGTTAGTGGTGGCAGTTGTATGATAAATAGGAACTGTCGAGTGTGATTAACACATGTAGGTATCAGTGGCTGATTGATAGGTAGCGTACTTGGTGTCATTGACTGATGGGATCAGGGGTAATTCGGGTGTCAGTTGTTTTCTACAGAGTAGGAAGCTATCCGGTGGCTGATATAATATATTTAGAGGTGTAGCGGCAACATAATATATGAATATTAAACTCAAGGGCACCGAGTATGATATTGTCTGGTGCGATAACGATCCTCCCACATGAGTTGCACGCCGGTGGTGACGACTTTCCGACAGATGACGAACGACATTCTGTAGGCAGTTGAAACCGAAGCGAACTTGACCCACTTGATCAGTGTCTGATCAGCTACGCGGGAATACCTAAAACGAGGGTTCCATTAGGGGTCCAGACGCGCTGAAGCGGGAAGGGAGTTTCTTAAGCGTGCTTCTGACTTCTTAGGCCCGTCTAAACTCCCTGGAGATCATTTCTTTAGGCTTTCCCAGTTTTACAAGACACATCCGGTTACAAGGTATTCACATACCACCAAATTGGTTCTTGAGGCCTGGTCGCGCTGTCCAAACCGCCGCCACTCGCTTTACTCCCCACCCCCGACGCCCTCGAGCCCAACCACCACTCACACCCGAAGTATGGCCATCTCCCTCCGCCCAAGCCTGCTGCTCGGCTACCCACCCTTCCTTCACACGCGTCTCCGCACGATGGTCTGACGAACCACAGTTGGACCACCGAGCCGAGCATCGTCCCAGAGGCAAGTCAAGGCTTGGGCAGCTGGCACGAGCTCTCCAACGGAGAAATAGAACAAGGCGCTGAGGGCCGGCACCTTCGCCTTCCCGACCCTTACAGGCTACCAAGAGAAGAGCTCGGAAGAAGCGCGGGATGGCTGTCACAAGATCAATGGCAAGAGGTCGCCACAAGGCCTGGACCCACGCCGCTATGGCAGGCTGCCGGCGCACAGTTGACCCTCGTGGAGAAGGACAGGGTTATCGCTAGCCTCGAACATTCACTTCACCAATTCACAGAGGCGAGGCCACCGCATCCAAGCACCATTGAGGAGATGCTCGGACTTCCAAATGCGAAACACTTCGAGTTTCCGCTCTCCTGAAGGCCCAGCAACGCCCCCGCTGGACCACCTGAGGCCCGCTGCTAGGATCGCCTGCAACGCCCCCCGCCCGCCGCCTTGGGACCACCGGATGCCACCGCTGACTGGAATCGCCTGCAACGCCCCCGCCCCTCGCTGGACAACCGCAGGCCCCCACAGCTGGACTGCCTTGCGGGGCCCCCTTGCGATGCGATCGCCTGCTCGCTGGCCAGCCCGCTGCTCGAAAGCGCCCGCTGCAGGACCGCCCGTGTGCTGGACCCGGCCCCGCTGGACCTCTCGGACGCGTGTTAATGCTCTACTTGTGCCCCAGACTTGAGCTGCTAGCGGAGGCCAAGGCCAAAGTGGCTGAGCTACAAGTGCGGCAGCTTAAAAGGTACGAGTCCACCATGGTTTGCCCTTGTCCCGAGGCCCTTATGTTGCAAGCATAAACTCTATGAAACGGTCCATCCCTTTGGAACTGGCGGTAGAAGACAAGACAGCTTCCCGGAGTGGTAGGGATCTTAGCGGTGGAAGTTGCCTAGAGTGCTATTCGCACGTTGCCACATATGTTAGTACCCCCATCCAACATACCAACTTCTTATTGGTCGCCGGTAGCTGCCAATGGCTAGACCACCTCATGACCGCTCACCGGCATTACGTGGCGCTGAGATAAAAAATCAGTTCCGTAACTTCTATAGAACTCCCTACCATGCTGGAACGTACGACATCAATGCCACGCCAACGCTGCATGCCAACTCGATTCTCGGCCAGGACCTCGACAGCGTTAGGCATTACGCTAATGCTTCAAAACGAAGTGCGCCATTTTTGCGTGGGCGTATGCAATTGGATGATCAGCTAGTTCTGATTTCGGTTTGTCTAGATTCTAACCAATCGACGCACGAATGCCGCAGACGTTACTCGCCTGCACAAGAGAGGCCGATTTTCTCTTTAACAGCTTGTTCCGAAAACATCTCGCTGCCATTGAAACTGAACTTCTGCCACCCAAAACACATTCGAATTGTGCTTACAACCGTCCTTGAAGATAACTACCTCTTTCTTAAACGAGGAAAAGGTGTTTCTTCTGTAGACCGGAAGTCAAAAACCTAGGGCATGTGCTCTCCGGTGAAGGCGTCCGCGTCAACGAAACGAAGCGTTTAAAAGCAGAGTTGCAGATTGGCCCACACCTACCTCCCTCGAAGGAAAGTTCAGCAGTTCCTGGGACTCTTCTAACTTTTTCAGAAAGATTTATCCAAGGTTTACTGACGCTCGCCCAAGCCCCTCTAATTCCAGATTCCGAATCTAACAGACAGAGCCAAACCACGCGATTTAACCGCAAATTGCACCGCCGAGGACTGACAAAATCCACGACGGTGACACCAACGTCCGCAAACACTCGGAAAACGACCAGGCAGGGCTCAAGGACTGCATTTCAAAATTTTGGACCCAACGCCCTGCCAGGAGGCATTCCTCAGGCATCCCAAAAGGGGAAAGGTCCTTACGAGAAACAAGGGGGGCCTTTTCTCCCCTATTTCGGAGGAGCTTGCACAACCCTTGACCCACCGACAGGACTATCCGCGGCGGTAACCGACTGCTTCTGTCGTTGGTACAGGGGAGCGTTTCTCACTGCAATGCAAGATGGACTCGCAACCCATCGCGTACCACTTCTCCACAAATTCTCAAGCGACCTGAACGGAAACTACTCCACGCCACGCGAGCAAAAGAATTACTCGCAGTTACTTGGCCTTATAGATAAGCGTAAGATGCGCGCATGCTATCCTCTGAAAGTTTGCACTGCAAGTATCGAACTTGACACGACCCCAACGAACAAAACCCCTCGCTCTTACCTTGCAAAATCACGCCATGCTGAGCAGAAAAGCAGGCAACGAATATCTTTGAGTTTGTCTTGCGCTTCAGCGAACATGAGTGGGCTACAAAATAA